>OY982578.1:6086941-6198149 GCA_963859945.1 Euplagia quadripunctaria | reverse complement strand
GTTGACTCAAAGTTTGAAATGAAACTTCTTATGGGGCAATATGTTAATTAATGTACCATAATTAAAAGTAAAAATTAAGAGACGTGTCACGTTTAGGGACATAACGTATGGAGAATTAGAAAGAGAGGCGTATATTTTTAACTAACACTTATATCACCTGTACGCTACTGCACGCGCAATGCTTTTTCTTCTAAAACCATTGTTTTAGATTGGACAAGTATGTAACTGTCACTGTCATGAAATTGTTTCACAACAATTGAGCTTCGCTACTAATTTGGGGTATAACTAACAGGGTGAGGTGGTGGCATCTGATGAGGCATTTGGTGTTGCGGGGGTCCGTATTGCGGCGCAGGGTGGGGCGGTAACTGCTGCGGGGGACCTCGCGGGCCCCAGTCTGGGCCAGGGCGACCGCCAGGCCCACCCGGACCCGGCCCACCAGGGACCGCGCTGCAACTGCGGGGGACCTTGGAACTGTAAAAAATTTATGTCTCATCTTTAAAATGTTACGTCCAATAAATATTTCTTAAAGGGTCGAACTTTTTTTTTATTAATGGCTATACTATTTTCTCACTAACCACTCCTCTCCTCCTCTCTCATCTCTTATCAGTCAGCACGTATTAGTTGAATGTAGCGGTTTCGCTTTCTACTGTTACATTACTACCTATATGATTTTGCTATGACACTAACACACAGTACAGTACTACACACACAGTGATAAAATGGTATCCTTATATCGTGTACGAGGTAGACAGAAGAAAAGAAACTGTATAGGCTATAGTCTTGCCCCCTTTTACGAGAGTGGGGCCAAATTACAATGACAACATGTATTCATTTAAACTTTATGCACATAAAGTACAGGGGCCGTCTTAATGCCTTAGGCATTCTCTGCTCAGTACGCCTCTGCCTACCGTACGGTACAGGGAGTAAATGTATGTTTCTGTCTTTAAATAAATTTGCTAATAAATTGCTAGATCCGATGAGCTTTTATTTATTCATAAATCATAATTTTATAATTTCTAACTTACCTGCATAGGGGGCCCTCTCGGCGGAGGCCCCTGGTGTGGTGGTGGTCCTTGATGAGGTAAATGATGTGGCGGAGGTCCTTGATGCTGAGGCATATGATGCGGTGGCCCATGTGGAGGGCCGTGGGGCCCATGGGGCCCATGTGCACCTCCAGCTGGACCACGCATCTGGTGATGTGCTCCACCACCAGGCATCATCATGCGAGGCCCATTTGGACCAGGACCGTTTGGTCCGCCACCGAAGAAATCTGCGATGTTTAAGTGAAATAGTTAAAGTCTGCATAGAGGAAGTTCCGTGCCGAAGTCCTATGAAGTCTTCGTCTTAAACATTTACCTACTATCTTGGTCTAAGTTGTAAGCTGCTAGCATTTACAAGAAAAAGAAAATTAATTAATTAATTAATTCTCTATTATAATAACGTTTGGTTTGTAATTTTTTTATTTACAAAAAATAATGTTTGAACAGCTCGTGGCTAGTGGTAGCTGTACCGAGTACGTTAGCACATTATAAGGTTAAGTAATACTAGTTAGGTCAGTCTTAGGATGGGTGACCATTCTTAACACATTGAGCCGTCGGTCCCGGTTGCCATACGAACATCTGTGGCATTCATAACGGGTAGTTAGAGCCCTAAAAAGTCCAACCACCTGGTCTAACTACAGAACTTCGATATCGTCTAGTACTTGGTCTGATGGCAGTCGCTTCACGTAAAATATCTAAGTTCGGCCGTATCGTAGTTGAAAGCCGACCCCAACTTAATTGGGAAAAGGCGCGGAGGATGATAAAAATAATGTAGTATTGCTCGTCTTCTATGCAAGTTGAAACCTAATGTAGTAGACACTAGTAATTAACTTGAACATTATTTTATTTTATTTAACGATTTTCTGCTAAATGATTACATATTATAACAGCTTTTTACTATATCAAATAAGCACGGCTTTAGAAAAGAATGCTAAATTTAATTTAATAACAAATTCTGGTCAATTGCCGGCAGTGGCGTAACAATAGGGTGGCAAAACGGGTAAAATGCCACGGGCCCCCGGGCACCAAAGGCCCTGAACACAGGAGGAACTATGTACAAAATGTATTAATGAATTAGCCACGGGCCTCAGATGGTACAGTTACGCCACTGATTGCCGGGGTACTATAAAAACGCACGATTTGCAAGGAAGCTACTATAATGAACTGGATTTTGGTTTTGCACCCAGTGCATCGTCTGCGGTATGGGAGAATAATCGTCCTCTCCGCAAACGACGTACAGAGCGCCTATAGTTCTAAACGATCGCCGACCTCCGTGAGCGTTGGTGTTGCCAGGGCCTAGAAATCTGCTATTTAAGTTCGATACTAGTACCATCTAATGTCTGTAAAAAGATCTGCCTGAATCTACGTAGTCTGTTTTCAGTAATAAATTTGAATTACTGATTATTTTCAACAACACTTAATAAGAGATAAGAGTTTTATATCTTTAAGCATAAAATTTACCTCCAGGGTGCGGTCCAGGCGGCCCGCCTGGATGTGGCCCCCTCATGCCCGGGTTGGGTCCAGGGGGCGTTGACCTAGTCTTCGACTGACTTTCAAACTGGTTCAGTGCCTGTGAAATACATTGAAGTTGTAGGCTCATAATTTTTTAGTATCGCAATAAAGAGCACATTTTAATAAAATTATAAAGAATTTTATTATAAATACTGATATTTACTTAGGTATATCAATAGGCAAAGACAAAACAGATGGCTTTTTTTTTCACTGTCTGTCAACTGATATTTTTGCTTGGTAGCTGTTGGCGAGATTTAGTAAAATAAATAGTTTATTTCTTAGAATTTAGACTTTATAGAAAATCTGTGATGTAAACGGCTTCCAATATCATCCAATCACAACCCCACAATAACAGATTCAAATTCTCTTTTACAAATTTTGTGATCCCTGTCACTGCGACATAACGTAAGTATAGTGATGTTTCGCGACTATAGATCGCTTTGACACAAATATATGTGTACCTTCCCTGCTCTTTACTTAAAATGACAACTAGGCATGTAGCAATTACAGGTAATTGGTAGGTAATTCTTTAATACGATAAAATTAGTGTATTAAGAGATATAGGCACTAAGCAAATTTCTAGATGTTTTATTAAATTTACCTATTTTAATCATTACGGCAGGAAAAATAGAACAATATGCGAGTTGGCAGAATATTATTTTGTACTTGCTAGATGCTAATTGTTGTCTATAAGTTTGGGTGTCAAAAAGTGCATTTTTAAAATGGATTTTATAATCTATATATAAATATGAATAAATCCCTATTTCCCTTGGTCACGGCATCACGCGTGAACGGCTGAACCGATTTCGCTAATTCTTTTTTTTTTTGTGTGTTACTGTCAGGAGAAGGTTCTTATGAACGTTTCTATTTTTGTTACAATTTCTTTTGTAAAGAGTGAGCCTTTTAAATTGTAATAGCTATTGAACATTGAAATAATGTTACCTTTTGGCTGTAGCAAGAAATAAAGAACGAATTCTACATTGTAAAATAACAGTTTCATTTTTGTTTGCACAATTTTGTAACTGTAAGTAGTTACATAAGTTCCTTAGGGCTAGTCCATTGACCGCGTGACACGTGGTAAAGTTTTAGACTAACCCCTAGCCAAAATAACGTGTATCCTTTAGTTCAAAATAGATTTAAAATTTTCAAAGTATTATCTTTAAATACAGGTGTACTAGCGCGTTTACGAATAAATAAATAAACGCGAAATCTCGCTAACCCAACCCCCCCCCCTCCCCCTTGTGATATTTTCCGAATCCCCTCACCCCCTTTCGAGCCTAACGTGATTAATGGCCAATCCCTTATTCGCAAGGGGTACGTTGCGTAAATTGCACACCGTAATTTGTATGGGATTATATGGGATACGTGGTACCAAGGTTCTAAAAAAATTAAATATATGAAGCTATTTTTAATAATATGTATTAAAAAGTATTGTCAGGCGTTGTTTTAATGAACTTAGTATTTTTTGCATGTTTAAGGCATAGTTTAATGAGAATGACGGGCAGCATTGTATAAAACTAGAACGACCTTGAAGTCTAAGTTCCTTTCTTTTGCAAATAATGTTCAACTTCAGGAACAAAACAATTCCATAACCAGTTACAAAAAATAGCATTTGTCACCTAAAGCTTACTTATTTGCACGCCAAAAGGAAGTTACACACTTATACTTGTTTTGAGTTTTCCCTTTGCGAAGGTTAAACGATCTCTAAAATATTAATGGTTTTATAAAATAATCTGCACAGATGCGTTAGAACCGAGCAGCATGAGTTTCATCCTCATCATCTTTTGCTGCCTTAAACCAGGAAAAGACTCAAGAAACGAACCCAAATGCTCTTGGTATACCGTTTGAATCCACTGTCGTGAGTACAGGAACTATCGCATTTTTTTTTTATCCGTGAATAGTGGGAACGCGTATAAGGAAACCGTGATTAAGGAGTTTTTACTGTATACTTATTTTATCTCTGGATTCTCAAAATAATTCCAAAGTTCAAGTTCACCGGTCAATAGAAAGACATGGAAAACGATCGAAATTCGACCACCAGACGCTCCTAATAAATATTAATAGATCAATGCCTATTTATTATCTATCTTTCCCTTGTTACATGAAGATGTGTTAAAACTTCAATTCAGATTGCGACCTATTTTGAGTAAGTTAAAAATAATAAACATTTTTTGGCGATAGGCCATAGATACCTATGATAATTGAACACGTGAATTGTAATTAATTCAACTAACTTGGTATGGAGATTATAGAATGCATTTTTCTAAAACGAAAATTGTAGCCAACTACTGGAACTACTTTAAATAATAAAAATAATAGAATAACGCCAAAACAAATACTCGTTACTGGATATATAATGAATATTGCGCAATCTGAAACTTACTAGCAAAAAAAATTAAACCATATCTATTCACCTATTTGCTTATTACTACACCTTTTTAACAGGCTTAAAAAGGAGGAGGTTCTTAATGCTCTCACTCATTTTTTTTTTGTGTCTTTGTTGCAGCAGTTGTAATACCTTCGCAATTTGTGAACCGATTTCAATCATTATTTTCTTAATTTTTCTTAATTGAATTGGTTATACTCAAGGTTGGTTCCGTTTAAATTTTAACAAAATATTCAACGTCTAAGGGTCGAAAATTAAGGGATGAAGAATACAGCTTATTACAATGTATCATAATTTAGGCGCACTGAAGTCAGTGATACTATTTTTTTAAGTTAATGTACTTTGTAAAAATAAATCTTATTAATTTGGAGCCTAAAAAACAACATCAACTTTCGACAGTTTGAGTAGGGCTTAATATTATTGTATATCACCGTCGTCCAACTACCTAGATGTATGTATTTCGCCCGACTGTACACCTAAGTATTCTGAAATAAATGGCTAACTATTGAAGTGATAACTTCTTATGGGAGGGTAAACCGCTTCGTTACGTAACGCGTTACGGCGCCAGTCTGTCTGGCTTCCCTTTCTCTCACGCATACGGCAGCGGTAGGCAGGCTCCTCCTCTCTCACTCTAACCCACAGCGCTAGCCGTATTAGTTTAAGTTATCACTTCTGTCGGGCGTCCCGAGACGCACACGTATTTTCTTTTTATTCCTGACGTAGACGATCAGTTTCCTGTTAAACAACTAGGTGGTGAGATAATGATATGAATGACCCGTTAAATTTTGTTGATTATTCATATTTTTGAAGTAAAGCCCCAAAGCAAATAAAAAACATGTCGTAACATACTTCCACTCATAAAAAACTTGTGACTCTTGAGTTGCTCCATGGGCGACGGTAGTCACTTACCATCAGGTGACCCGTCTGCTCGTTTGTCCCCTATATCTAATAT
This sequence comes from Euplagia quadripunctaria, assembly GCA_963859945.1. Taxonomy (NCBI): domain Eukaryota; kingdom Metazoa; phylum Arthropoda; class Insecta; order Lepidoptera; family Erebidae; genus Euplagia; species Euplagia quadripunctaria. The sequence goes on along the minus strand of OY982578.1, from coordinate 6,192,259 downwards.
AAAAAAAAAGAAAAACAATTGCACGATCCCAGCTTGTACAAAAATCGCATTAGAGCGTTATCATCAATCATTGCTGGCAGGTTCTCGGGGAAGCTCGAATTAAACTAGCAGTAACTTGTTAAGGACTGCTTGATGCTGCAGTTTGAGGTCAAGTGCGCGCAAAAGAATTAAATTTAAAATTAAAAAAATAAGCGTATATATTTAAAAGCGGCGGTAGCGTAATGGCTAAGGCGTCGGACCTGCGATCAAGTGCTTGCGATCGAACCCCACCCAGTACTCTACCATCGTAAACCCACTCCTAAAACAAGCACTTAGTTTAGCTGGAAGGGTTAACAAGAATACTAGTAGTATACCCATGTTGCTAGTATTCCTTATAAAATAAAAAATGCCTCTGCGCAACATTATGCCACTGCTCTATTGTCATGCGACTAAAAACTCTCAGTACGCGCTCAAGCCTTAAGCGGGTGTAGCACGCTCGCTGCATTGTCATATTATAGACATCCAGATATGTCTAGTATAAGGCCATGTTCAGGTAACGGATTTTGACGCGCGCTTTAAGGATAATTGGTTTGCTGTAAGTTCGTTTCGCAACATGTGACTTTATTAAAATGATTCGGCTATTAAAATTAAAGCCTGTATACAAGGTGTTTGTGAAACACTCCCGAAAACGAAGACTAAGGATAGTACTAATGGTACCTTTGATGATGGGTCAGAAAAAATCGATCCCGATGAATTTTTTGTTTTTGTTTTAATTTTATTTTTAGCATGTTAGTAGGTACAGCTAAATGTAACGATAATTTCATAAAAAATAAATCAAAAACAACTGACGCTCGGGCGCCGAACTCGCGCGCCCGTTTGCGCCCACGCCTCCTTTGACCCAAGCATTTTTTATTTATTTTATACTAACATGATGGAGCATGAAAATTATATAATATAATAGGTAATAAAAAACTGTAAAAACAGGATCGAATTTTTTTCTGACCCATCATTAAAGGATCATCAAGTACTATCGTCTGTCTTCGGTTTCAGGAGCGTTTTTATTTCTCATATAAAAATGAGTTCGTTCCATGACACTTCATTTCACACATCTCACGCATTTTATTTTTGTATAAAATACAAAAAAGAAGCCGACTTTATAAAGAAATAATAAAATTGTTTTAATTTTCCTGTTTTTTATGGCCATGTTCAACCAATACAGAACTCGAGCTGAACTGTGACAACGCGCGTTCATTGAGCCCGAGAAACGCTCACCATGTGGACACTATACAAAAAAGAGTGGCCAGCGCCAGTCATCTGAACACAATCAAAGGCCACGTTCAAATGATGGGCGTTAACGCGCGTTTTGCTAATGCGCGTCTTCGCGGGTGTATATTCGACACTTGACGAATATAGAGCAAATCTTGGACGAATTTGATTTTTTGAGTTCATTTACACTTGATTGCATTGATTCAAGAGTATCGTATCTATTAGTTTTCACTGAGTGGAACTTTGCACTGGCAACCTAAAAGAGTTCATATTGCTCCTAGAGCAGGGCTTCTCTGAGAGTCGTGGAGACCTAAGAATTACGTTATTACCCTTCTACTGAAGTGCGATCTTCAGAATGATAGGTCTACCGAGTCAAAGAGAACTAGGCGTGTTCTTGTAAATGAGTCATATGGTTTACAAGAACACACCTAGTTCTTTTGGAAACAACTCGTGTCGTAGAAAAACGGTGGATTAGATTTTTTGATGATTTTTGTTTTTGACGTAAACCTACTTAATCATAAAACAAAACATTTTTCAAAGCTCATACAGACAGTAACATTTTCAGATTTCATTAACAGAAACAGCCGTTTTCAAAATATTACGTGAAACATCATTTAAAAAACTTTAAAGTGCGTTCCTGTAAAGTTATCTACTAAAAATCAAATCCGTCGTTTTTCTATGACAACGACGAATTGAATGTCATATCATAATGACATTCCATTTGTTTTCTTAAGTATAGGTATTTGTTTGGTTGACTTTACTACATTAGCTCTTCTCCAAAAAAAGGGAAAGCTTTTATTTTTTTCTGTCATTTAAAAAACTATAAGAGTAATGAAATACTTATTCGGCAATTCCTTTTTTATTTAATCTTTACATAGTATAAAGTCGCTTCCGCCGTTTGTGCGCTTAGATCGTTTAAACTACGCAACGGATTTTAATTCGGTTTACACCAATAGATAGAGCGATTCAAGAGGGTTTTTACGTATAGTTTAATATCGTTTTGTGTTAATTTGTATAATCATGTAACGATATATTATGTTCACCACATTAGTAATTTACATTACACCCGTGCGAAGCTGGGGCGAGTCGCTAGTAGTTTGATAAAGTAGCAATTTAGACTGTCGGCACCTAATTACCAGGTTTATGAGCCTCCGCAATATTTTTGCTTAATTTATTTTCATCCCAAATGCACTAACATAATGGTGGATAATATCCCTAACTATACCCATAAATTATTCATATCATATCACATTTTTTTTGTCTTATTTAACATTTGTCCATGTCTACCTATTTTCCAAACACAATTCAGAAATTTTGTGATCCCGCATTGTAATTTTTCTTGTTCATTATTTTTTTGTCTTATTTAACACAGTAGCTTTTTCTAGATATTATTATTTACGGCATGTTTTCACGTAGTCTAGTGTGCAATTGTGTTAATAGAACTGAACTTTCTAGACTTCGTGGTGCTATTTACCTGTTTAGTTGGCAAAGTGACGACTGGTTGCTGTCCATGTATCTCTTTCTTGGGTAGACGGTCCATAACCATCCTTATAGACTGATCGGATCCGAGAGAAATGACGCAGAATCCCTTCGATTGTCCATTCGCCCTATTCTCGAAGAACTTCACATCTTGGAAATCGGTAACGCCAATGTCTGCGATGGTGTTAGCTATGTCTTGGTCCGTCGCCCACTGAAAAGGTGTTATCCAAAACTAAACCACGATACAAGCTAAATACCTAAGCGATATTTTGCATACATACGTGATGAAGACATCTGGGACTTAGGCGTAAGGGCCTTCGCCCAACACATACCTGTCATTGCGCGCTTATAAAAACCACCGTATTTGTGATCACGAAATTACGATAACCGAAGTTGTGTAAAGTGGCAGAAGCAAGCAAAACTTAAGTGTCACTCAACGTGTACCCGATACCTAGCTTGTTTTTAAATTGGTATACTAAGCTGCAGCCAATATCGGAATCCCTATTTTTCCTCGTCATTAATTTCACATGTATTTTATAACGTCGTTACTCTAATTTTGTAACAGGAGACGTCGGGAGAAAGGAAACAGTTTTCATTGTTACTATGTGTTTATTTATTCTCATTCATTAGTTTATCACAGATAGTGGCAATATCACGGTAAATATAAATATGGCAGTTTGCAAAACTGCTGAAGCTCCATGACTTTCTTACGGGAAACGAGATCCTTCGAAACAATAAGAAGGAAGATTAACTCATTTAACAAGGATTCAATATCTTTAGACATTACATTAGGTTTTACATCGTTAAAATGCATCACACCTTAAGTTACTGAAGTCCAATAAATATCATAGAAATTAGTTGTTAAATACACTAAACAAGATTTTATTATCGTCTAATGTACAAAAATGTTTAATCAAGGAATTATTACATTGCAGTATTTTAAGTTGGGAAATTTTTACATGATTATTTTATTTAGTATTATTACAAATGATGTAATTATGCTATTATATCCACCTCTGCCAAAATATGTTACAAGAGAGACAAACGATAATGTTCTACAAACCTGGTAATCAATTAAAAACGTGATATACGACAAACACACGTGCGACGTCGCGATATATCAATTAGTTCACAATGGTTGTACATAACTGAATTTATATACTACCATTATAGTCATATTAAATAATCTTGTTTCGTCTACATAATGCATATACATTCTTAGCCTGTAATGGTACAAACTAAGTGGGATAGATAAAAATCGTCCCAAACTTGAACCTATATCTAACATATTTGTTGTAAACAATTAACGCCAATTTGAAATCAGTACATTTGCTTACAAAAATAAATAGGACAAGAGCCAAATGTTAACGACACAGGCAAGCAGAATAATAGTTTTGCCTGCCTGTTGCATTATACCAAAAAAAAACACAAACAATAAAAATAATAATAAAATTATAGACACAAATGGCTACATATGTATGCGAATCAAGCTCAAACATCTTACCTCTGAAAACCTGATAAAGAAAAACATTTGTTAGATAAAATACAGTCAAACAAAGCAGAACATTGGGAGATAATGGGTTTGAATTAACATATCATGCATCTATCGCCCAAGATTCCGAATATCGAGTGACAAGAATATCGAAATGGGCAAGTAACACTATACACTACTTTAAAAAAAAATTGCTTATAACACCCTCTGTGTACGCGAAAACTATAATATCATAGAGCCTCCACATGTGACACATAGTTTCCATGTTATTCACTAAAGCCAAATATATAGTAATAATATAATAGACAACAATATCAATAATTCTCTCCAGTGATGTCATACAGAACATAATATTCTTTAACCAAATATGTGCTAGGACATAGTGTACGTTTTATAAAGCAATATTTAAGAGATGCATAGTCGACATGTAATCACTGTGAAGGTATGCCGAAAGTTACATGAGTTAATATATAATATATATATGTATATAAAATCATTCATTCCTCCCCTTTCAAAAATCGACATTTATATTTTATAAGAGGATTTACAAAGGCCTTTAAGTATTGGTTAACTTTCAAATATCAAATAGCTGAAGAAATTTTAACAAGAATAATTATTTACTTTTGTAAAATATCCTCTTGGTCACTCTCAAACAAGCATGCTAAATATTTTTTTATCCTATATTTCACAAAGACAGTACCAATGACTGCCACTGTTTCAATAATGCCCCCTAAAAAAGAGATATTTACAATAGATGCTACTGGGGTGTGCTCATTTTACTTGTACACATCTACAGAAATGAACTACAGTAAAAAGATGACAGATTAATTTTAGTATATGGATATAATCTGTGACTTTATTTAAAATACTTGTACAAATGAAATGACCTGGATGAAAGTGAGTGTACTTGAATATGAAATTATAATATCTATTTACTGATTAAACAAATATTTTTAGTCAGTCTTTGTACAAAGGATGTATATATAAAAAATACACTATTTGCTAATGAGTCTCCTAGCTAATTTAGTCTTACTAAATGTTTTATGTGATGTGTACAAACCACAACAACCTTCCTATATGCAAATATCTCTTTTAAAACAAAGTATTGCTATGAAATTCAATATATAAAAACATAAAACAATTGAATAAGTTAAGAAAATGTCACAAGTTAATAATTCTGCAAAACAGAATAACATTGTACAAAATATCTAAGAAAAAATCTCATTTCAGAATTTTTCCTCAATTAGGTGCAGAAATGAAGTTTTGAAGAATTTGTAAAATTGTTCACAAAGGTTTTGATGTAACTGTGGTTATGACGATAGTTATTTAGTAAATAGCTATGTGAACAATTCACTACTATTGATAATATATTATTATAATACAGATGGAAGCAAAAACAAGTTCCTGATTTCACAGTACCATTATTTTTGTCACTACAGACAATATTGTACTTTTCATCCACACAGCAAGACACCTAATCACAAAGTAGACTTTTATTAATTAAATTACATGGGGATTGCAGATACACTTAATAAAGATATTACAGTAAGATTTTTATGAACATTTTACACATCATGATTTTAATACTAATTTGATAGTTAAATCAAAATTGAACTTAATTACATTATCAATGATTAAGGCTTACTTGTTTTTGCTTCACAATCTTTAGTATAGCAACATTTATAGATAAAAATCTAAAATTTCATTAAGCATTAGAGAACAACAACATAATTCAATTATTATATTTCTACCTTACTTCCTACCAGATATGAAGTAGACCGATTTTTATGTTTGTCATAAGATTTTATGACTTTCAAAATAGTGTAAAACCAACACCAGCCTTATTGGTGTATTTTGCCACAACCAGGAGAAAATTAAATTAATAGGCAGCAGTAAGATTCTGTCAGATAGTAACAGTTTTTAACAATAATAAACAGTTTATTCCTTTCTCACAGAATTTCATTACTATCAAGTTATTTAAAGGCTAGAGGCAGGTTTTACTGGCTTGTTAATAATGAACAAAGTCCATATTTTGGATCTAAGTTAACCGTAACCTTAGGTAGGATATATTGTATGATGTAATAAATAAAATAATTTTAACTACCAAAATTATTTTACAGCAGTAGATCCCTTTTAACAAAATTAAATATTTTAAACAATAGAAGTTTTAAAACATGATTATCCTAAAATACTTAAAATACAAAGTTAATGCTCATAACATTATCGCATTTAAATCAGAATTTAATAAGTATATACTTATATTGAATAACGGAAAATATGACTTATTAATTCATACTAATTATTATAAATAGAAACCCAAGTTTTGATGCAGAGACTGATTTTCTTGACCATCAACTATGCTTTAAGGACGCAGAAATAATACAGTAGTCATTATCTCTAAATGTTGCTATACTACACTTTTTCTTTAAATTTTAGTAAAGACAGGCATTGAGCCGAACAAATATTTTTGTAGGGAACCTTACTTTATTACTACAAGCATTTATTAACATTGCTACAAACAAGCATAAAACCTACAATTAATTGTTAAATTTTTGAGAATTAAATAATAAAATAAGGTCCATATTATTCATGTGCTACTGTGCAAGATTATACACAATACACAGATGCACATTATCTATTCAATTATAGCAATCAAATGAAATCTTAAACATACTATTTAATGGTAAACTTCATAGTTATTATGGTATTCAATTAGAATAAAGAAAACATACATTTTCTGATATAATAAATGAACAATAAAGATTTCATGTGATTGCCCTAATAAAAGGACTGCCGTCTTTTACAGATTTTGATACCCATATAAATATAATGAAATAAAAGTAGTTGTAAAACTAAAATTTGTTAACAAAACACTTCTTTTTAAATATATACAGTTAACAATAACAAATTTAGAATGCAATGCAAAACAAATCATTTTAACAATGAAAAAAAATGATTCTGACATCATCATAATATACATTTTCTATATGTATACATTCTGCAACTGAATGCTTAATCACTCTACACAATTTTATCGAGTTTGATCTAAGTATATCATTAAATTAACGATTTGAAACATTATTTCTATGATATTTGATAAACTTATTTCAAACTCTTATTGATGGACCATAAGAAACTCGAGATTTGAAACAATTTTTACGTATGCAATGTACATTGACTTGGTAAAAACTAATTAAAGTTATTAATATATTTAAGTACACCTAGAAAGGTACATACTAAACGCCATTGTAACAAAATCTGAATATAAAACGGCAGTCCTGAATATGTTAGTTTTTCTCAGTATCAAGAGAAAAACAAACAGAAAACAATAAAAACAACTCTCCTATATTTACATTATAATCTAAATAAGTTAAAATCTTGTACAAACCCAAGTTAGGTTGCCGACGTACAGTTGAAAACGGCGGCCATGATGACCGTGGCTTGGTGCGTTGTTGTGATATGGAACGTTGCCGTTAGTCTCCTCTGGAGGATGCGGGTGCTGCGGTACTCCTGCATTAGGTGGTCCATCATCATCAGCTTTCGCCGACGGTGCAGCGATCACATCATCATATAAATCCACATTTTCACCGCCGAACTCGTCCTAAAAAAAAGCCCACACAAATTTAATTTATAAGGTAATGAGCAGGATAAACATGCCGGACTGTTAATGGATTTACCCTCTATACTATACTTTACTTAAATCGTAAACTAACCTGTCTATTGAAGTCAGATTCAATGTCGTCAGCGTATAAATCTATATCCACGCCTCCATCCGCCATTTTGCGAATACTAAAAGTAAGAAGAGACTATAGTAGTAAGTCTATAGATCGAGAACGCTGTGAAGTGACATTGCCATTTAAAAAATATATATACTACTAGCATAACCACTAAAAAAAAGTGAAAATAACAGAAATTAAAAAACACCAGATTAATTTTCTCTTACATCTGATGGTAATGGAACAGAACGCCAATATCATATTATTACTTAATATGCTTGCAATCTAAATTTTTTATTGGGTTATGATACAGTTACATTTTAACTGTGGATGAGTGTGAGTTAAACAGTATAGCAAATCATTTAATATGTCCCAAACTCCCAGAATATAAATTTGTATTCAGCTTTCTTATGTTTTTTAACTTTACTATGGAATAAAAACATCAGGTTGGAACACAGAACTGTATTCTCAGTTCTGTGGGTTGTAAGATATTAATGTATTTCTAAATAAAGTGGCACAAAAATTGAATCGTATAACTACTAAATTTGTAGACAAACTATTGTAAACCTATTTCCTTTGGTCACGGCATCACGCGTGAACGGCTGGACTGCTTTGGACACCGGACGGTTTGGTTTCACTAATGCACTTTTGCTATGGGGAAAAAGCACTGAACTCGTGAGTTCGTGACCGTCACTCTAATAAAACATATGTATATCCACTAGAGGGCGCTAATCTAAACATTGAGTTCTGTCAGGTCCTTATTAATTAATGTCACCAACCTGCTAATGTGCGTTTTAAGTTCGTCGTTTCATTTAAGTTTTTACTTCTGTCGGCAGTCCCATGACTGCCTATTTTTTTTTGTATTTCTTATTGTCAGGATAAGGTTCTGAAAGAAAAAATTAAGAAAGTGGCGCGGGAAACTAGAAAATTTAAGAAAACTTAACGACAATATTATTCACTTTTCTAATGTATCCTTAATACTTTTAACATAACTGTCAAACGCTGTAAATATCGTTTAGATTACGAATTTTTTTCAAGATGGACGAATAGACGTCCATTTTTTACGTTTTTGTTATTTAACTTGTATAATTATAAAACACTTGACATTGGCGGAATTCCTGCGCTGAAGCTTGCGCGGGATAGAGTCCATAATAAAATTAATAATATATATCTAAATATATCGTTTAAAAACAGATGCGTCGGTCGGAACTATGTTTTTGAAATAATATTTCTTTTTTATTAATTATACCAATTCGAATTCAATATACACAGTTAAGATAGGACAACGTCTGTCGGGTCAGCTAGTTATTGATAAAATTGATATAGGTAATCGAACATTTACCCTTTACTGCACTTTACAAGGACAGCACATAGCCCGCCTGATGGTAAGCGAGTACCGGCTATAAACACTGACAACTACATTTAACACTAACAATTAAACAAACTGAAGTTGTAAATTGATCATATAAATGGGTTGTATCCCGTCTTCTTAATTTGAAACCCCCAAATATGTGGTAAAAATAAAAAAAAAACAAAAGAGCGCCCTAACATTTTGTACTGAAGTTAAGTACTCGCAAAGAGCCATTGAGATAATTATTATGTCAATGCAAAGAGCGTAGGAGAAAGGGGAGTTACTTGTCAAAACCTCTGTCTCTTTTATCTTTATCATATTTGTTTTTTTTTTGGTTTAGCAGATATTGCCAGAAACAAACAGTTTCACTTTTGATAGTAGCCTGGGTGGTATGCCTAGGAAATTTTCAATACAAAAATGATGTAAGAATTTTGGATGTATTATGTACTGTATAAGCATCTCAACATAGAACATACTCCACATTTTAATTATCATTTTCTCTATAAAATGTGTATTAAATTTTACTACTTAAAATAGCGCCATCTGTTGTTAGAATGACAAACATTTTTCAAGGACAGTGTTTGTTATTAAACAGAGCTGCCCTCTAGATTTTATTGGACAACTACTAATGACATAGATGGCACGCGCGGGTGGAGAGGCGGGAGGGATGTCATCCATACCTCGCCATTTTCCGTCAAGCTCGGCTCAATCAAGTTAGCTTCTGTCAGTCGCTGTGTTTGTGTATAGTAACGTGAAAAATTATCTGTGTCGATGAAGCTCAATGGGAAATCGTGCTAACTACGGCTCCAAACGATGGGTCGGTTATTGTGTTTGTGGCTTTGATGCATCTGTCGATGAGTGATAATGGCCAAGTGATTGGTAAAGTGAAGTGTTTTGTGTCGTATGCTGGGCTCTCACGGCAACTGTGAGATCCTTTCTCTGGATAAATCGTCCCCAAGACGACGTCAGAACACAGAACAGAAAGGTGACACACCATGTCGGCGAAAAACATACCAGGAGATAAGGTATGTTGTGAGGTGGCGAAGTTGCCTAGCGTTTTCGGTTGTAAAGGTCATATTTTTTTGTTTCTAAATCCGCACCTTTCTCTCGTCTTTGTGATCAGCGTTCACATTTGTAGTATTAATGCTTCTCTAGTTAACAGTACACGAAATATGCATATAAATTGTATCCCTAGGTGTAATGAAAATATTCAAATTGTTTTCATTAAACAGTGATTTCGTATTCCAAATTATTCATTTCGAAAATTTCAATCTACATTCAATAATTTTTTGGCCAATATTTTGTATACTCTACCTGCCAATGACTTATTTCTACATATTTTAGTGTAGATGTCTTGTATAAATTTGGCCACAAGTTTATAGTATTCTTTTTGTTTCAAAGAAGAAACAGAAACTTTATAATTAATTAATAGTTAGTTGTTTTTTTTGGATATTGGTTTCAATTTAAAAATCATTGTTGTCAAAGAATGTCAACTGTTTTTGCTTCATTTGTTTTTGTTTATTTATTTTTATTATTATGGAATGTCAAAATATCGTAATAAGACTTATATTTACTAAGTTAACAGATTGGTATTGAACCAGTGTCTATAATTTTCAATTATTTAAATGCCTCTGATAATAAAGAGAGAGAAAACATTATAAAGAAGAATAATATTTCTTCTTTTAAAACTGATCCTTGCTCTTACATTTCACATTGAAATTTTACACACATATCACAAGTAATATGGATATTTTTGAACAATAATAACTACAATAATTATGTATACCCACTAACTATAAAATATTGTGATTTGTGAGAATACCAACATCAAACAAATACTTAATGGAACTTAAGTAATTTAATTTAAGCATATCAGAATCTGAACAGAATTTATCTTCATCTTAGTAACCAGAAAACCTCTACTGAAAATAGGCAACAAGCAGCAGTCAAGTGCCTTGTCATCTAAACATGTAGACCTTTTAATATCCAATAAAAAATAATTATCTAAATCAGACTACCCTAGTTTTGTGGCCATAAAAAAAGAAACAAATGCTGATAACTGGTGAACCGCCTCCGTTTTTTCTTCTTTCTTAATTCCTATCAATTATGGGTTTCTTTACAAGTTATAAAAGTTAATAATAATTACTGTTGAATTCTAGTACTAGTTAAGACACACACTGCCTGACTGTGAGCCTGGGCCCAAAGCCGGTTTAACATACACCCCCTGGCTTACTAAGCAAGCTCACATAGTACTAATCTAATTTTGAGCCAAAATTTTTATTTGACGCCCCTTGGACCGACAAAATCTGAGTACGCCCATGCCCACATTATGCTCACTAAAATTTGGTCACACTTACATACATCAACCAGGCGCTTTGGGAATTAAAGATGGGTAAACTGCGACTAAATTGACAGGGAAATGTAGTTAACAAGAGAAGGCAATGGAGGGAAAGGAATTTTGCTTACACAGATGGATTGCTTGAGCAGGACAGGTCGCGTACTTGTAACTCGAACAGACTGTTGCCGGGAACTCAGAGCCAGAGAACTATGTGCATACTTGAACCAAGATCATGTTAATTCCTAATCATATGTGTGTATCATGGAATGTGAAAGTTTAAATATGAAGACTGTTATTACATAATGATCTAAACAAAAGAAAGTTGCTACTGAAACATCATACTGAGCTTTTAATAGAAAAAGTAGGACATGGTTTTTAAAGCATTTACATAAAGTTACCAAAATATTTGTCTTCTTAAAAAGTTTTCAGTTTTAATAGCTAAAATCTTAGTTCTAGGCAAAAAAATTGAGTTTAATATAAACTCAATTTTTTTTATATAATATTTATCTCAAGTAAAATTGTCAAAATTTGTATTGTTATATGTATTTTTTTCAAGCATACGGCCCTCTGATGGTAAGCAATTACCGTACCCTACAGACGCTTGCAATTCCAGGACTCTCATGTGCATTGTCAACCCTTTCCAAATCTGGATACTCCTTTCTTGAAGAATCCCATACTGTACTCCCTCGGAAAAAGGCAAGGGGAGGTCATTCCACAGCTTGAGCATCCGTGGGAGGTAATTCTTCTGGAACTGTACTGATAATAGAACAAATTTGATGTGAAATGCCATTGATCTATTGACAAAGATGTCTTACTCATAACTAAGTATGCCTATATAAGACAGTGTCCACTTAAAAGTCAAAGAAGCATACAGCCCATCTTTGTAAGTCACTGTAATTAATGAAAGTGTCAGAAAGTTGCTATGTCAATAGTACAGTAAACATAAACAACCACCCTATTGACTCAGGAGGAATTTCACATGTTAGGAAGCTCTTGAATTAGACATACATTTACCTGCCAGCCGCCAATCTACCACAATATTTTAGGCGAGCAGTGGCCCCTTAGCTTCTTCAGTTTCTTATAGTTCAAACCTCTGCTCGCTTGTTAGAGTGACATTTAAAACCGCTCTGAATCGGGACTATTATTATGTTATTTTCTATTAAAGAAATAATTGTATTATTAATAGAGTACCTTAGACATGACACTTCTAGTGTTCCTAGAGTTAATTGGCATGGGTAAACATCATAGACTTATAAGAATAGACCTCGCCAGTATGGGACTATAGTCTAAGTAGATGCGATAGCTCGATAAAAAGAGAACGCTGTTTTACGTGGTTCCTCAATCCTTGTCTAGGAAGTGTAGCTACTATCGCGGCAATCGCGGCTAAAAAGAGACAGAGGGACCACATATGGCAGTATCACCCTTCTGCGGTCTATTCTTATATACATATCTATGGTAAACATTTACTGTCTACGACACTTTCATCGAACTTTTTAATTCCATTCGTCATTCATTCATTCACTTCATCAGTGCATATCACTACGCATTATAAAACAAAGTCCCCTGCCGCGTGTGTCTGTTTGCGATAAATGACAAACTACTGAACGAATTTTCATGCGGTTTTCACTAATAGACAGAGTGATTCATGAGGAAGGTTTAGGTTTATAATTTGTTAAGATTTTGTGTAAATTGATTGAAATAATATATGTTGATGATTGTTGAAGATGTATCTGCTACTCGTGCTAAGTCGGAGCGGGTTGCTAGTATTATATGCAAAGCATCTCTTCGCTAACAACTCATCGTTGAACACATTTTCAAAATTTGTAAATTTCCGTTTTTAAAGCATACCCAATTTAATCAAGAAACCGTTGTTTAGTTTATGGTAAACACTTACCATTAGGACTGTGTTTGCTATTAATAATGAAAAAAATGGCATGTCATTGGAATACTGATGATACTTGAAGAACAATTCTCACGAAAGATAAGATACTACGTCATGTCCATACTTATACAATTACATACACAGAGTATTTGATTGCTTTATTGTTCATACTATTTCCGTATAATGACGTGATTGAAATAAAAATGATTGCATGGACAGCAATGTTCCTTTGCCACCGAATTAAGTGTTGTGGGTTAAATCCCCAAAACGGACAACTTTTCGTATGGGCCTCAGAAAGTGCTGTCTGTACGTATATTGTACGTTCTCAAATGTTATCCGAGTATGACGTAGCGTCAGAGGCGGAATTACACATTTGCCGCCAGTAGGCTATTAAAATTTTGCCGCCCCTACCGGTCGGTCTATCTAATTAGATACCCCAGGAAAGACAAAAAATAACGTAGGCCCAAAATTTGCCGCCCCTAAAATCTGCCGCCCTAGGCATCAGCCTACTGGTAAATCCGCCACTGCGTAGCGTACACTACATTTCTGCTCGAATTCGAGCTGTCCCAACTGAGGAATCACCTCGAAATTGTACAAGATCGTGTTTTAATAGAACAGTAACACAGTGTTGTGAATTTCTGCTGGTGAGTCGTCTCCAGAGATCCATGATGTTTGATAGTGATGGTAATGCATTGACAATCTAAGTTTTTTTAGACATCGGTATCTGCCTTCCATCAGGTGATGTGTGTGCTTGTCTTCCAAATTAGTTGTATATGTTGAAAACTCTTAACAAGTCTAAAGTACTTTTAACTTGGGTTAGGTTTTAGCAGTCAAAAACACTATTTACCAATGATTTTCAGACAAAACTACTTTTGACCGACCCGTTCAGTCAAAACTGCTTTTGTCTGTTTTTTTTCAGTTTTAATTACTTTTTACCGATTAAGAGTTTTGACTGTAACATATAAAAAATTAAAACAATTTACCAATTAGCTTCCTCCTTACAATCATTTATAAGAGTGTACTTTACTTACATTCTAAGTATTTTATTCATCTATATTATATGAAACACAGTGGTTATTTTTATCGTACGTCGCTTAGGGAGCTGACAGAATCATTACATAGATGTCTATAGAAAGCCAGAACAGACAAATAAACTAAAGTGACACCGACAAGTCTTCCGTTTGAACGCACTGGTGAACATCCACGCCTACGCAACGTAACCATCTCCATAAACCAATAGGTGAGCATGAGAATCCTCGACCTTATTGGCTACAGTAAAAAGTTTGAATCTATTAAAAGCTTGTTCAGAATGTCACTTATATTGTAGAAGTAATGTTTTGAGAAATTATTTCATATATTACCTCACTAAAGATCAATTTCGTGGATCTCGCATATACCTACAAAAAAAAAAAAATCTAAAAGCTTTTTCAAGTTTATTTTTTAATATACTTTTTCTGGTTTTTAGAAGGGTCAGAGCATAGTTTTTAGCAGACAAGCCCAAGGCCCTCCTGATTTAAAGCGGTCATCAGTCCCTCAACGCGTATCGATACTTTTAACATCACCCATGATACGGCACCCACGCCCTCGTTGCTAATATTGCAGCTAGTCCCAAACTATGCATTATTAAAGCTTTAACTGCAGCTAACTTTCAATATGAATTTATATAACAAATGAGCATTCAAAAGCTTCGCGAGGTTCATTCAAAAAGTAGGTCAACTCGACAAAAGTCGTCTCACTAAATCAGATCTTAAAAGACCCAAAATGCTGAGGTCCTTTTATACAATAAGCCAGTTAAAGCACATTGCGGGTATGAAAGCGAAGTGAAACGTAACTACAGATTATACCGACATAAATTTACGAATCCGCTGCCTTTTGGCGGAGTTTCTTTTTCTTTGAATCTGTAACACAGCTTGTTTGTACTTTTATGGTTTACTGGTGACCGTCGAAGTAATACAGAGTTTAGCCATTCTAAATCTCTACAACCTTAATTAACTGATCCTATGTATGTCATTAGCAGTATTGCATTTTCAAAGGCAGTGGTTGTGCAGTCTTTCATGGTATAATAAGATTTTTTGTTTTTGACTTGACCTTTTGTGATAATATTACTGATACTAATAATATCATATAACCATAAAAGCTCATGTAATATTATTACCCTCACTGAGACATAGTAAGCGATAAGCGTTGCTTATTATTTGTTACTGTACGTTGCGGTTAGTTCTACTTGTGCAGACGGTCATAAATATTGCTATGGATTTCGTGCATTCAATGAGCTTTTATACTATATCACAGAAATCATAACGAAATCTAGCTCCGTTCTTGCGATTTCTTCAACAAAGCTTTTCACCTAACAGTACGTATATCTATTGTTTTCATTTCCCCGAAAATAAAAGCTAGTGGCAAAACCTTTGTGCCGCATTTCAAATTTAAAGATGAGTATTTATATTTTGAAATAGAACAATGAACGAGTTATGTTGGAAAGTGGCAATTTACATAATACAGGTATGTATAATACAATGTCTATATGTAATGGTAAATCCTTGGCTGACAACGGTTCTTTGTGTCTATTTGTTTCGTAACAAAAGAATGAGGTTATTGAAGAGAGATACCTCGTATATTTACAAGCAAAACATCTAAATGGGATGCAACAAACCGTCGCGCTTTTGATGTCTTTAATCAAGCTTTTGTTGTAGAAGGGATCGTGTCGGTTCGTAATCTTCTATTTATTCGATGATATTTCTTGATTTTATGTAATGATTAAAGCCCCGCTGTAAAAGTTTATAAAGCTTAGAACAGTACTTATCTGTAATTCTGTTTTG
The DNA here is from genome assembly GCA_963859945.1 of Euplagia quadripunctaria. Taxonomy (NCBI): domain Eukaryota; kingdom Metazoa; phylum Arthropoda; class Insecta; order Lepidoptera; family Erebidae; genus Euplagia; species Euplagia quadripunctaria. The sequence continues at coordinate 6,175,937 of OY982578.1, read as the reverse complement.
ATGGGTTGGTATGAAGTGTTTTGTTTACTGTTCTGTTTTGATACTAAAAAAGTGTTTTTTAAATCTATTACTATGTAGGGAAATTTTACTGATTTGACTAAAAAAAAATCATGTAAATATATGGAATTTCTTTTTCTTTAGATCTGTAGCACAGCTTGTTAGTACTTTTATGGTTTACTGGTGACCGTCGAAGTAATACACAGTTTCGCCATTCTAAATCTCTACAACCTTTATTTTTACTGATCCTATGTATGTCATTAGCAGTATTACGTTTTCAAAGACAGTGGTTGTGCAGTTTTTCATGATGTAATAAGATTTTATGTTTTTTACTTGATCTGACATGACCTTTTGTGATTATATTGCTTATACTATTAATATAATATAACCATACAAGCTCATGTAATACTTTGTAGATTTTGTGGTAAGTAATAAATAACGAATTACTTTTTAATAACCATGCACTGTTACATCTAAATGGTCTGTTTTTATATTAAAATGTTTAAAAAAAATGAAAACATGTAACCCTTTTTTGGAAACTTTTTCCAATTATCCTGGTTACCCGATAAAATATGGCAATGTATTGTTCCATTTACATAGAGCATACCTTTTTCTATACAGCCAATGATACAGCCACTATCAATGATTGAATTCGGTGACCGTTTAAACCAAAAATAAATTGGTACATCCACCACATTACGGTTAATTGGGAACTCGTGTAAGTGTCTAGAGACCGGCATCGATTATCTGACCCCAATCTACTTGATTTTTCATTCCCTTTTTACTTCCCGTAAGAAGGAAATGAAAAATCTGACTGCATCAGGCTATCAGTAGGGTTATTAGGCTACCAGAAAAAAAATCTGGCTATCAGTAAAGATATCAACCTATCAGTAGGGATTTCAAGCTATCAGTAAAGATATCAGGCTATCAGTAAAGATATCAGGCTATCAGGAGGGATATCAGACTATCAGTAGGGATATGAAGCTATCAGTAGGGTTATCAGGCTGTCAGTAGGGATATCAAGCAATCAGTTGAGTAATCAAGCTATCAGTAGGGATATCAGATATCAGGCAATCTTACTGAATCTAGCTACCAGTACTTGACCTCTTAATACTTTAGAGACCGGCTGCTAAGGATTTCCATTTCTGCATTCCTTCTTACCAGCTAAAGTTAGCACAATAGTGGTATTCAAATTGTGGTAAATAAGTTTCGATATTATTTTGTGCCATTGAAGAGGTAACCTGTGACCCGCCTGATGATAAGCGGTCACCGTAGCCTATGCACTTTCATAACACCAAAGATGCCACGCACGCGTTACTGACCCTGAAGAAACCTTATACCTAATGCCCTTCTTCATGAAACCCGTACTGTAGATACACAAGCACACGATCGGCCTAATGATCAACAGCTACTGGTGCCTATAAATTCATTAAACTCATTTAAATTCAATACATCTCCAGTGTAAAAATAATAATAATACTACCTTGAGTGATCTCACACACGGCCGTCTGATCCCAAACTAGGCAGAGCCTGTACTATGATAACCAGATTGCTGATAACCATACAGACATATTTCTAAATACATACATGTTATAGATAAATACACCCAGACTCAGAACAAAACGATCGTGCTCATCACACAATTATTTGACCTGGGTGGGAATCGGAACCACGGCCTCTGGCTCAGGAGTCCGGATCACTAGCCACTAGACCAACAGGCGTATCCAATTCGAGCAGAAATATGCTGTACCCTTTCTTCTTCAAACCTCTTCTATTCTATTATATAATGTATGCTACAGATAATTATTTAAATCCTTACTAATATTATAAATGTGACAGTAACTCTGTCTGTCGCCCATTCACGCAAAAACTATTGAACCGATTTAAATGAAATTTAGTACACAGATAGTCTAGAGCCTGGGAAAGGACATAAGGTACTTTTTAATGCGAAAAAGTGGCGTAAGGGGTTAAAAGGCGGGGATGAAAAGTTGTATGGAAGTATCGTTTTATTTACAGCTAGAAGCTTGAAACTTATTTTTTAGGCTGTTGATTCGATATAAATACACTATTCCACGCGGACGAAGCCGCGGGCACAGCTAGTGATAAATATTAGAAAACATGCGGTCACAAAGCGGTGCCTTGTGGAACTACTTTCTCTTGTTTGAATTATGCAAACGTTCATGAATCGATATGAATTTCACTATCGTTGTTAGATAGTGGTACGTACGTGTGTCAGGTGTATAGCTTTAATTATCCATCAGGGTTGTAGTAAGAGTTTTATTAGTGATGTCTATAAGAATAATAGTAATAGATAATTGTATGGTTAGCGATAACCAAGAACTTCTAGAATGGTAGCGATTTGCAGTAAAAAAGAATCACGAAAAAACACCGTCTTCAACAATGTCTATAATTCTCAGAAAACAATTTTGGTTTACATTATATTTTCTATCGGAACATATGACAACTCAAATCTGGCGAATAAAGTTTTAGCTGTCAAATTTAAAATTCGTAGACGCCATCTTGATTTTTCTTGTTTGCAAACTATGTCTCTGATTGTGCTATCCGTTCCTGTACAACTTATATGATTATGATGAAATTTTGTAAAACAATTACCTTTATAAAACAGGTTTGAAATAAAAAAGCAAAAATTATGTGCACAGAATTCATTGCTCTCGAGTGTACTTATATATTAAAAGGTATCAGCACTGAGTATGTCTTGCACTCTTCCCCTTCCGTGGCTGTACCGTGTTAGTTGTTAAAGGGTTTAAATATAGCAATACTTTTACCTCAATACGGACTATATTTCTTCTGGTATTGTACTGTATGGGGATACTAGAACTGTGCCGAAGTTTGAAATTAAAAGCTTCCGAAATGTTTGGATTTTTTGTTATTTTTTTTTTTAAAGACAACTCCCGCATTAGGAATTACTCCTGTGTCACGGGGGACTTTACAAACATACCAACAACGGACACAAAGAACACCCAGACTCGGGCGGGAATCGAACCCACGACCTATGACATAGCAGTCAGGGTCACTAACTAGGCCAGCAGGCCAGACGCCAGAAAGTGAAACATGCTGTAAAGACTAACTCTTCATATCATTGAAATCTTTCTAACAGAATCAGATTTTCCAACCAGTCTAAACTCCGTTTCTTTTTGTCTAAAAGCTCGTAACTACCATTGATGAATAGTCTCGATTTCAAAGAGATCATGAATCCGAATGAAAATACTTTTTTCATTACCGAAACAATGAGCGTATGGAATGAGGAGAAAAATGAGACATACAATGGAGTTCGCGTGAGCTAACGTTGCATATTGTCCGGCGAATAATTTACGTTTGCAGTACTTTTATTACACGAAAAAAGTCCAACATCCAACAGTATAACTTTTACCGCTATGTATTTTAATGTCTAAAATAAGCGAATTATCCAAGTAATTTATGACACGAGGTCGCGTCGTAACTGTTACTTGTTTAAAATAATAATAATTTGGTTTACGGGTTTACACAAAATGCATTTAAATGTTACCTGTAAAATGCCACGGAATCTTGTTACATGCGACGCGAAAGGGTGTGACTGCCTTCTGTTCAAGAGGCGGTAAGGTCTGCCGAGGTTCCCGGACTTCCTTACTAGGGTATACCCTTGGAATAGACTCACTTGTGATGGAACACCGTGTGGTTTCGAACACAGTAGCATACACCGACATAGCACTTCACCAGTAGCCCCGGTGAGTTGATGACCAGTGTGGTTTCCACACAATAAAAAAAAATAGGTATGTGTGACATTTAACTAGATTTCGCCACACCAGAATTGTCACTCGTCTTTTTCTATTCCTGTCAACCTCGCCATGGGTTTCTGGCGACCTCTACTTAATTGAATGTAATTTGGCAACAAATAACAATAACAAAAAACTTATATATATTATCTAAACCATTAACTTAATGCTGGTTAAAAGTAATTATGAGTACCCTTTTCCGTATAGAAATACGGAGACGAATTCGTGCTAGACCAGACACCCGCTTTATATAAAAGGGGCTTATATTTTCACCCCTTTTTATGATACGGCTTCTGGCTAAAACAATACCTTTTGTCTACCATTCTTCAATTGTGAAATGAATCCGTTTACGTCGTAGTCATGTTGTCATAACTAAAATATTTAAACTTAGCTGAGTGGAGCATAATTTAATGAACTAGTCCGTTATTAAAAGTGGGGTACAGTAAAATTAAAAGGGAGATATCGTTTGCGCTAAATATAGAATATTACGCGCATAGAATCAAGTATTATTAGAATTTACTTCGGTCCTAACTAACTAGTCTAGCAAAGTTCTTATTATATTTTCGCTTAAGATAATAACTCCGCTTAGATGAAGTAAATTGGTAAAAAAGTAATAACGCGATTTATTACAGTCATAAATGTCAAGTAAAGGAAATACAATGTGGCTAGATTAATTGTTACAATGAGCCTTTCTTTGCAGAGAAAGAATTTTGAGAGTTTTCCATGCAGACTTCTTTCGTTATCCTGCAATTAAGTATGATTTAAACACCTTAAATAACGCACTTTGTAGAAATTAACTGCTCTGAGTTACTTTCCATAAACACCACTATACAATTTCGTAATTGCAGCATGTTGGCACTCATAGATAAACTGTATTTATTTTGGCTGTGACAGCCAAATGGAGTTCAAACAACATTCTTTGAATAGCATTTATTTGTCTATACAAATAAAAGGATATTTTTCTTTGCGTTTCTATAAACGCAAAAAAAAAAACCTTTATTACATAGAAATTAATGATGTGAAAATTTAGAGTATATTTAAAGGGCAAAGCAGGCAATATGGGAAGGAAAAGGATATTACTTATACGGATGGATTAGTTAGGCCACATTCAGATGACGGGCGTCGAACGCGCGTTGACGAGCATCAACAAGAACATGCATTTTGTTCTGGTCGTTCACATGCTAACACGCGTTTGATCCGAGGCGCGCGCGACGCCAGACGATCATTGGTCTGCCATACATTCGTTCACCTGAGCGCGCGTTTTCAGCGCAACAGTACGTTACCTTAATAAAAGGATTCAGTCATTTAAATAAAAGTCCGTATGCCATTTTTAACATAGCATGAATTCGATAATACTTAATTTCATACACTTCAAGCAGTTTAATTTGTATAAAATAAAAATGTAAAATACAAGAACTGACCTTCATCTGAACGCACTCTAAGCAATAGCTCCAGAAGGTCAGGGTATCATACCTTTAAACCGATCTGGACATTGCCGGAAAGTCCGGGCTCTCTAACTAGACTCTAATTAACCTCATACTTTGTTACTTAGAGCAAAGCCGTTATGTTCGGTCACGGTGTCAGCTTATACCGACCTTAAAATCAAGGGGTGAACGCTCTACGAGTATGACGTAGTCTAGATCGGACTGTCTCGCTCTTTGGGTCCAAACAATAGCGTTTAACTTAACTGTACGAGAGCACTGTTTCGTCATGGCGATCATTGCTAAAACCCCTTGATCTACTTTATTGCTTTATTGTGCTTTCCGCAATATAATGGTAGTTGATCTGTTAGTAGGTTAATGCTCTGCCACCATTAACGGATTCGTTTCAGTATTTCACAATAACGTTTATTTTTTTTAATGTCCCGCTATCATGACGATCTCGCAATTTGCGATTAAGAGTTCGAAAAAGATGTAGATTTTTTTTTTAATAAAATGCAAATGATGAAGCCATCTGTTTAGCAATTGAAGGTGGTTTAGCTAAATCTCCTTTGTTATTATTACTATTCGTTTATAACATACTAAAATATCACACAAATACACGGCCCCCGTGTTGGTAAGTTAGTTGACTATTAGCGTTTGTAACAATAGAGGTGGTCCTTACTGTTTCGCGTGCTATAGACATGTCCCCTAGTGATGTTCCTTTTAGAAAAATCCAATAAATACATGGTACCTCTTAACGAAATGTAATCTGAAAGAAAATACGACAATCATTCATGTTTGTTCATTGAAGCACCTATTGCTTATTCACAATTGACAGACAGTTTCCTGTTAAAAAATCGTATGCGAAATTCAATAGAAGGGCATAGACACCGTTCTGTTTCAAAAAGGTATCTCATTTGAATATTCTTCCTGTATTGAAATCGAAAGGTAAAACCAAACGTTTTTAGCATGTTAAGTTCCTTTTGTATTTTTAACGTAAATTTCAGTAAAGTAATTGAACAAATAAGCTCAGTGACTCATCAGTACGTAGGAGTTTTTTTGTGCCATTGTGTAATAATGTTCGAACAGTTAACTTCCGAACGACTGTACTGTACTGAATGAAATGGCCTGTGTAAAGTAATAAGCTATTAAAAACTTTTTATACATTTTATACATTGTCTATTTCGTCCGGTTTGTAACCTTAGTTTACGATAATCACTAAGGTTATATTTTAGTTGATTACAGCCGTGAATTATTATGACAACATTACAAAGTAAAGGAATGAACGCAGTTTATTTTACCTTTTTATTTTTTTAACTTGTTTACCATATAAGTTTAACACTTAAGCTTACACACAAAAAATAATATACCTTCCTTCCATAAGCGCAGAATAATATGTATAAAACAATATTATGATTCTGTGCATTCCGCTAGTCAACAACCCCCGTATTCATAAACACTACTATGAGGTATTGTAGTACTGACGAACGCTCAGAGTGAGTGAATCCTATTCTTTGTGAACAGGATTTACTGATCCTTTGTGCTCATTAGTAGCCTTTGTGAATGAGGTAGTACAGATTTTATAAGGGTAGAGGCTGTATTTCCAGAGTTTCGCTGTATTTAGCTACTGGCGAGTATTGGTTGTGAAAACAAGCAAAATTGTCATGGCCTGGGGAACACAAGAAACAAAGATTATCCCAAGCTGACGCGTTCGCCCACAGAGAATTTCGGAAATCATACTCACGGTGATTCCGTTGTTCCGTTGTCGTACTTTAATTTAATTCACCAATAATATTGCCATAATGCAACGATTTAAACGAGTACATTGTGTTATAGTTCGTAGAAAAAATTTATATAATTGCATATATCACATGCTTGCTTTTCATTTTGTATAGTATGTACACACGTTTAAGTGATCATTTGGGAACTAAGAATCTTTCATATCGAATCCACACCATTTGAAAATGTACCAGTTAGCTAGGTCTCCGCGACACATGGATAATTTCGAGGCAAGGCTGAAGTCTTTAAAAATAGTAGGAATACAGCGCTGCATGGGTGCGATATGTGCTCAATTTATTGCCTTAACCTCAAAACTTCCCAGGTTGACGGTAGGTTCACGTTTTTTTTTACTCGTTATGTCTTTTGAAAGTAAAGTAAGTTACTAGAAATATAAATTACGCTTGCTTGATATTCTGACGCTAATTTGTCAGATCTCTTTCAGTATTTTTGCGCAATTAAGTTAATACGGTATAATGTATACCTGTCCTTTTTTTTATTTCTTAACCCTGAATGTAATGAATCGTACGGTGTTCTGTTCCACTAAGGTCGAAGACAAGGTAGCCTATTATAAATATATATTAGCCGTATTTCTTTTGGCGCACATTCCAGTTGTAATATACTGTAGTTATATATGGGTCCTATGCTAATTGAAATATCCGCCTCAGTATACATTTCAGTTTCAAGCAAACAAAGGTGACGGACATCAATCAATGACTGTACAGACTTATGGTGGTCTGGGCCCAGATTACTAAGTAGTTACTACGTAACACATAAATCACTCTACAAAAACATATGGATGTTTTTGCAATTAAAACGGTAGGTATGGACCTACCGTTTTAATTGCCTACTCTTTACGGGCTTTAAAATGTGTGTAGGGTTACCTCTTCAATAAAAAATGTATAAAATAAATTACAATTCGTTATGTAAATTAAGTACTTAACGCTTATTTTTCATTTCCAATGTTTTAGTATACAAAAATCGTACATGTGTTTTATTTTTAATGTAAAGATTAATAAGCTTCTTCCCTTTTCTAAAATCTCGATTATTAAACTATATGGTGGAAAATATTCTAAATCTTACAAAAAATTTTAATGAATTATTTGAGGAAACATATAGCGCTGCCGGGCTTTTTTCTCTTACTTTATCTACATTCTTATACTGCACATAAACATGTCAATTTTCAATATGAATTTCACAGTATTTAAAGAATATATCAATACTATCTCAAATTACGTTTTTTGTACTTTAAAAATAAAAGCGTGTGCGCGCGATGCAGCTGTTGGCAACCCATTGCGCGGGCCTGCGTGTAAGGTCCGCTGGCGGACGAGCGACCGGTAGGTATTCGCAAATACATCGAGTGACATACCGGGCAACAAACCCGGTCTGGGTTGGTTTTTGTTACCTACTTGTAATATTCATTGTGATCAGCTTTGCCAGATATAATTGACTGGTTGTAACTGCAGCTTCTCATGCGTTTGATTTGTATGCTTACAGCTCTACTAATATAGGTATTGGCATCATATTATGATATAGAATTCGACCATAAACGGGCTATTTGAGTAAATACAAAAGTCAATTCGGACTAATTGATCCTCAGATCAGTGAGACCATACATACAAACACAAAACCAATCTTTGGCTTTATAATATTTGTATTACATAATATTTGTATTACATAATATTTGTATAATAATTAACTTTTGTAGTAAGCCGGTTTCAGATGACAAACTTGTAATAAAAAAATAATTTATAAAAATTTAATCTCACAACATTAAAAAAATTATTAAAATTTCTATATTTTTCCGAGGATAATTGCGTCGCGGTACGTTTGCGTCATTATATTCGACTTATTTATTTAATGCTCCGTTTGAAGCGTGACATGACTGTAACGGTACCTACTGTGTGGTTATTGCTCTGATCTGAAGTGATAATTCTATGATTACCGTTTAGCCTCCGCATATAGTTCATTCAACTTTGATTTGACGCAATGTTGTTTAGAACAACGTTTTACAAAGTTCTATTGATTTAGACTTGAAATTTTCTGTCTGGCACAATGCATATTTTTTTATTAGGTTAAGTGTGTAAATTTTTTGAAGTGAAAACTTCTTCAGCGGCGTTGTGCACTTTTTGGGATGGGTATAAAATCTTAAATCTTGCTTGCGGCGTCGTCATGGGGCGGGTCGTTTCTTTCCCTCTGATATGGCGAAGGAGACGATGGCTGGTCCATGCGTCATACTCGTGAACGGGTGCTGCTTGGGGTGACTGGTCGGCCTAGTCAGCGATGCTTTAGCCTATACTATTATTTTGGTTCGTTCAACTGCAACTCTAGCCTCTTAATCCAGTCACGAATTAGTTTTAACAGTACTTTGTAACTGATGTGCACCTTGAATGATTTCTATGTTTAATAGGTTCGAACCTTCAACGGTATCACTGAGTGATATTTTTTGTTTGTACGTTAGCGTTTGGAGCATTTCAATAAAATGAAATTCAGGTGGCAACAGATTGCATCATGCTTACCTTTTATGTAACACTAATATCATTGTACCTGAAGATCTGACTTTTAAAAAGAGTGGCCATGAGTTTCTTTGCCAGTATTCTTCTCATAAGGCTCTACGCGTTTTGGAAACTGGAAGTTATAGATCGACACAAGCAGGCAGTAAATTTTGGTGTTTTCACCTAATTTACCTCGACAATCCAGTACATGCTGTGGCGTCTGTTTGCGTCGATCTATGATTTTTAACAGTAGCTTTAATTTAACGTTCATAAATGTCACTTAGTGTCTTAATTGAATAAATGATTTTGAATTTGAATTAAACTCACGTCAGGACACGTGACCTGATCGAAAATTCTATAATATTTGAAATTCAAACATTTATGAGCGGCAAGGAGCGCAGAACTTCCAGTGTACCCTATGCATACATTTAGAAATGTTATTATCTACTTTTTATTTTTGACCTAATTATATATTATATATATAAATGTGGGAGAGCCATGCTTCGGCACGTATGGGCCGGCTCGACTCCGCTCGTTACCACGACCTCACAGAAAACCGGCCGTGAAGCAATGCTTGCATTGCATTTCGCCGCGTGAGTGAGGCTACCGGAGGCCCTAACCCTTCCCTCTCCCTTATTCCCGTCCTTCCCCTCTCCCCCCTCTCCACACTCTTCCCCCCTCCCCCTCTTCTCCTACTTCCACCTTAAAGGGCGGCAACGCAACTTGTGACTCTCGAGTTGCAGGTTCCCATGGGCGGCGGTAGTCATTTACCATCAGGTGACCCGTCTGCTCGTTTGCCCCCTATACCATAAAAAAAATATATATATATACAGATGTGTGTGTGTATGTATATGCAAATACATTGTGAAGTTATGTTTTCACTTCTGACGTGCAGTCCTACGACTGACTGTGTATCCTATACCACATACATATCACATACGTAACATGTGACATGTTTATCTAAAACTGGTATTTATACCTATCATTTATATGTATTGTGCTATATAGAAATAAAAAAAAATCTTTCTTTCTTTCTTTAAATCTTGTATAGTTTATGATTTAACTAGCAGCGGCGCGCGGTTTCACCCGCGTAAGTCCCGATCCCTTGGGAATATCCGGATAAAAAGTAGCCTATGTGTTAATCCAGGTCTCTGGCTCTCTACATACCAAGTTTCATCGTAATCGGTTCGATAGTTTTGGCGTGAAAGAGTAACAAACATCCATCCATCCATCCATCCATCCATACTTACAAACTTTCGCGTTTATAATATTAGTAGGATCTGTCTTATTTTTCTTACTACAGTGAGCTAGTAACGACCTCCAATGCTGTACAATTATTATAAGTAATTATTAAAGTAAGTAATTATTGATATCGGTATTGTTACTACGATGTCTAAATCCAATTCTGTCTTACGGCCATATAACATCGACAACTCAATATAAATGGTAGAAAACAATACAACGTCAAATAGTCAATCACAGCAACAGAGCCCTGCTCGTTATTTTTCCCTTGACTGGTTACAGTGTGAAACAATATTATTGTATATATTCTTTTAGAAAAGTTGCTGCTATTTCTGACTACGAATAAATACCATTTACAGCTGTAAAGCGCTTTCATTCGTTGCCAAAAATAACCAGCAGCTGTTAAACCTCTGAATTGGATTAGTTTAAACAAGATTAAATTTTTAACAAGTAGGTCTTCTAAAGGCTAGCTTTTAAGATATATACATTACTAGCAACCCGCCCCGGCTTCGCACGGGTACAAATTATATACCTAAACCTTCCTCATGAATGACTCTGTCTATTAGTGAAAACCGCATGAAAATCTGTCCAGTAGATTTTCAGTTTATTGCTAACAGACAGACAGACAGACGCGGTGGGAGACTTTGTTTTAAAATATGTAGTGATGTTTATCAGCAGTCTGGTTTCCATAATAGGTACGGGATCAGACGGCCGTGTACCGTGTATCAAGTTATTATTAGTATTATAACTACTCAACATGAAATTTCACATAATAAACACGCTATCAGGCGTACAGAAAAGGACCTTTTGTTAAAAATTACTGTTCCCGAGCAATACCTAAAGTCCTTGACAAAAATAATCTACGATAATGCGAGCGAAACCGCGGATCAAACTAGTATTGGAATACAATAGTTTTCACCAGTTTCTTATCTATTATTAACTATTTTGTTGGCACCTTACCATCATTGCTGATTTGTTGATCAAGATATACATAGATCTTGTTTTTAATTGCGTACATCGTGGTTTCGAAAGGACATATGGAGCGTTATCAAACTTATCTACATCTTGTACGACGACTTCAATGAAACGCAAATTGGACTTTTTTTACCTTTGGATTAAGTCCGATTTGATTCTTATACCATTGGACTAACGGCGCATTGGTTTTTTAATTGAATACAGTAACTGATAATGTTTTTGAAGTGAAAACTTCTTTAGCTGCGTTGGGCACTTTTTGAGATGGGTAAAAAATGTTAAACTCGCGTCAGGATACGACCCTGATCGAAAATGTGTCCGAGTGTCATATATTTAAAAAAATATTTTTATGACGAGATCGAAAATTCTTAAGACGGAGGCGAGTTTCTTATATTTACATGTACAGCGTCAGAGAGACATGGAGAGGGAGGAAGGGAGGGAGGAAGAGGGGGAGAGAGAGTGTAAACTTCTTTAGCCACGTTTGTGCACTTCTGTTGATTGCTGAACTCGTGACCTTCACGCTAATAATACATATTATATATACATCCACTAGAGGGCGCTAATCTAAACATTGAGTTCTGTCAGCTCTTTATTAATTAATGTCACCAACCTGGATAACTTTTCACTTCTGTCGGCAGTCCCATGACTGCCTATTTTTTTTTTTTTTTACTATTGGGGCTAACCGAGATTTGAAATTTGTTACCGTTCGACTAACCGAGAATTGGGATAATAGTGCCTAAAGGATTGTTTTTAATTAATGAATTCGTAGGAATATAAAATTTTAATCTATACTAATATTATAAAGCTGAAGCGTTTGTTTGTTTGGTTGAACGCGCTAATCTCAGGAGCTACTGGTTCAAATTTAAAAAAATCTTAATGTTGGATAGCTCACTTAACTAAGCTAAGGAAGGCTATATAACATCACACTACAACCAATAGGAGCGGAGCATCAATGAAAAATGTTGCAAAAACGAGGAAAATCAGTCAGCTAGTATCTTAATATAGGTTTGTATGTTTTAAATGTAAACGTTCAATAATGAATACCAGTAACATGAGTCGTACATTACTAGTATTCTTGTAACCCCTACAAAATACGCTAAATACTTGTGGCTAGGGCATGTTTAACGTCGCTAGTGCATTTGATAGGGTTTGAATCTACATAATTAAAAAAAAACTGTCAGTCGTAGAACTGCACGTCAGAAGTAAGAACATAACTGACGCATCTGTCATCTGAGCGTGACGGTCACACGAGTTCAGTGCTTTTTCCCCTTTATTGATCTAATTATATTTTTAAATATTAATTAATAAGGAGCTGACAGAACTCAATGTTTAGATTACCATCCTCTAGTGGATTTATATATGTACTATTAGCGTGAAGGTGCGAGTTCAGTGCTTTTTCCCCATAGCAAAAGTGCACAACGTGCATAAAGAAGATAAGGTTTAAGGTTTAAGATCTTTATTCTCACTAAGAATATTACAAAATTCACTTACGTGAGAAAAACACTTCACAAGTAAATTTAAAAAGTAAAAAGAACGTAGGTACAGAAAATAACACACTTTTCTATAACCATTACTATACAATTACACTACAATACACAATAAAGCACAATATATGCAAATGAGGGTAAGAATATAAAATGTTTACACCGGGTCGGCAGAGAACTACGAGCCGTTAGACGCAAGCGCAGTCGACAAGTCCACAGATATGTTATTACTAGATATGGCATAGATGGACAATCAGATTTAGTACTTATATAATTTATTATGATCTTGAGAAAGTGAGATATTTTAAAATATAATTATTTTAGTTTATAAATGTTATTATATTAAGTTTAAAATGTGGTTTTTGAGTAATTTTTTAAAAGTAATAATTGATTGTGAGTCCTTAATGTTATTTGGTAATTTGTTATACAGCTGTGCACATTCATAAACTAAACTTTTCTTGCCATAGTTTGTGCGAGGTGGACGTCGAACAAGATTATTAGCACTACGTAGTAAGCGTTTTTGTATTGTGTATCTTTTAGTAAAGCTTATATTAGAGTGGATATCCTTGTTCAATATTTTTCTTATTGTGAGACATGTATTGTAAGTGTATGTCTGCTTAATATTCAATAATTTAGTATCTTTGTACAATTTTTTGGTTGATGTCCTGTAGTTTAGTAGCATAAAGAAGTTTTCACTTTAAAAAAGACTAAACGAGTAGCCTCCGGCAAAACTTGTCAGTGTGGCGGACCTATTCGTAAATACTCTATAGAACTGTCTTTGCACAATCAAAAAGATTAATGTGGTCAAAAAATTTATAAGTAGAACCTACAGAGGTAAGAGTCGAGACGTGGGCGATCACACAAAGGCACTCACATCTTAGTTATAATCTCATAGAACCGTTGTCGAGGGACGTTCACATCTCAGTGTTGTAACCTCCTTCGTCTATTGTACGTCATCACAATGTATTTCATCTGAACTGTTGTGTAAACTAATTACTTCAACACCTACACAAAGGGAGCCTTTCATCACTCTTAATTTGACTATTTTATTTCTCTTTGTATTTGTTGTAACTATTTATTTTAAACTAGCTATTGCCGGTTGTATTTGTTGTACATGATTCTGGGATAAAAAGTAACCTATATGCTATTCCAGTCTATAATCTCTCTCTTTGCCAAATTTCATCCAGACCCCTTCAACCGTTTTGGTGAAAGAGTAACAAACATCCATGCATCCTCACAAACTTTCGCCTTTATTATATTAGTACAAGCTTTTTCATTTAAAGGCTCATATGGTCTCTTAGGCATCAGTCAATCTTTGGGTGGTACAGATGAATATCAGATAGACGCATACACGCATATCAGATAGACGCATACACGCATATCAGATAGACGCATAGAAAATTGAAGTAAATTGTTTATTAAAGATGTACGGTTTTACTCACGTGTTTATTTCGGGGATGCCCGACTAGTTTCGGGCCCAACGGGGGCCCTTTAACAAGGAGTGAAGCGTCCAGCTGCGACGATGTCAGGAGTGTGACGCATGAAACTAGTCGATTTTTTTATTCTGTTAGAAGTAACTTGATCAAATAACGCATTGCTACAATTCATAAGTATATATTTATATAAACAAGTATTGTCATAATCATAAGGATTATTGGCATCAAATTGGTTATCACTTACTATTAGGTTGGTCATCTGGATGTTTACAATGTTAGCAGTTTAAAAACCTTCAAACAGATTTAATTCTGAGGTGACTCTAGACATTACTTTGGATTGAATGATGAACATTCAATAACAACAATTTCAAGTGAGCCATTCACTTGAAATTCGTTAACATAAATAGAGCGACAAATTTGAACCTTGTAATTAATTAAAATAATTATAGTTGGGTAAAACTAAAAACAGGGTTTATTGGCGAGTCGAATAAATAAATAAAAAAGAGTTCTGCTACCCACTTCCTGGCCTCATCATCATACCATCGATACGTATAATCTACTAGCAGCGCCCCGCGGATTCACCCGCGTAAGTCCCGATCCCGTCTGAATATTGGGATAAAAAGTAGCCTATGCGTTAATCCAGGTCTCCAGCTATCTACATACCAAGTTTCATCGCAATCGGTTCGATGGTTTTTGCGTGAAAGAGTAACAAACATCCATCCATCCATCCATCCATCCTTCTTTACATTCATCCAAACTTTCACATTTATAATATAAGTGGGATTGGACTCTTCAAAACGAATGATATTTTCCCAAACTCGAGGGGTTTACTAGTAGCCACAGAAGATATCCACTATCCACTTCGGAGCCCCATCATCCAATCAGCTCCAACATGCCAAAGTATAGTTTTGTCATTCAAACTACATACACCTAGTTAAATTTCGATTAGACAATTAGAAGTAGGTTAAAATTTACTGATAAGATTTGTTAACATGCTACCTAAGATAGTTACTTAGTTACAAGTGAAGCTACTAAATGCGTGTTAATAACTGCCATTTTCATTTTTTTTTAACCTTTTTTTTTTGGGCGTTTGGAAATCCCCTCGGGCCGTCACCCCACGGGGTTTTCGGTGGGGTGGTGTGTTGGAATCGAACCGACTAAAACCACACGGTGTGCCGTACTGCGCCTTAAATAGGAGGGATCCGGGAACAGCTTTTATTAAGACATCCGGACCTCATGGGTCGTCACCCCACCTGGGCTTAGCGGTAGGGTGGTATGTCGGACTCGAACCGACTAAAACCACACGGTGTTCCGTCACAGTCCATATTACCAGGGCCTCAGGTGCACCCTTACAAGGAAATCCCTGGGATTCATATACGGATACTTATTTTTTTGATATAGTATTTATTTTAGCAACTTATTACGAACAGACTGCCTAAATAGGCTCTGGAATGGTAAACCAGCAAATTAATTTGTTAAGTATAAAAAGAAAAATTAACCGCAATACGCAATAGGGTCGCCCTTTCTGTATTTTATGTGTATATATGTCAGTATTAAAAACCACGAAGAGTAAGTAAATATAATTTATCTTTATTATGAGTTACGTATATGTATACAGTTAGGGACTGTCCATTAACCACGTGATGTTTTTTTAATAACTTTTTAACCCCCCTCCTCCCTGTTGATACTTGGTGAAATTTAAGACTAACCCTGCCAAAATCAAGTGTATTTTTTTATTGCCAAATATGTTAAAAATTTTCAGAATATTATCGTTAAATACCGTTATCATAGCGCGTTTTACGAAAAAATAAATACACGTGATAACTCACTACAACAACCCCCCCCCCCTTGTGATATTTCGTGATTTTTTCCGAACCTCTCCCCGTGATTAGTGGACAATCCCTCATAAATGAAATAAAATCAAGTGTTCATAAAACCAAACTACGGTTGTAAACTGCCGCAACAGATGCACATCGATATTTCAGAACATTTTAAAATAACACAAGCTTATGAAACTTTCTGAGGACTTGTGTCATGTACATTATCAACATTGCACCGAACTCAATTCAAGTGAATCAGGAAATTCATTATGACTCATATGAAATATAAATGCATGTACTGTTTGTAATGTCCAAACTGTACCGATGTATCTAATGAATCATATTTTGTTGGCGTACCTCCATACTTCTTTTGTTTCTTTTTTGTGTTGATACACATCAACATCCAAAGTCATCTTTGTCATTTTTCTGAATATAGACCTACCTACCTCTTTTTCAGCATTACCAAAGACCATCAATGGAGAGAGATATTAGAAGTGCCGTTAGGCACTCGAACCAATAACAACGATAACCTCTTTATCTGACATTCTACCCACTATTAATTTGCCAACGCCCCACTTGCTCTGCTCTTCAACCACAATAGCTAGCTTTCGTTCCTGAACTTCCTTGCCTCATGGCCCTAAGTCCTAAGTCCACTTTTCATTTATGCTTTCATTCTAGCGTCCCGAACATTTGATGTTGATATAATAGGGTAAGCGGGCGTACTAGGATACATCTGGATGCTATGAGGACTCACAGTGAGCCTGGACACATAGAATCGGCAATTTCAATTCTTAAACAATACTTGAGCGATGGACAACGCTATGCGTTCATTAAAAGGAACCCTCATGTAAAGTAGCACGACAGCTATTTTACGCAAAGCATAGCGTCGGTGGGAGTGACAGTTGATGAAAATTGCTGTTTTATTTCATAGTTCTGATTGAACAGAGGACAATAATTACGAAAATAGTCATTCTAGATTTTCAAACTCTATACAATTACTACGGTTAGGAAGAATACTGTTCTTTTGTACTCGTACCGTTTATTAATTTAAATCTAATAAAATTAACTAAAAGGGGCTTGCAGGCTTTCTGTCAATTACTTGTGGCCTTAATTTTCTTTTTTGGAAATGTTGAAGTTCTTTTCTATATTCTAACATATTCTTCTCTCTTTCTATAAATATTTTATCTCTCTGCATCCTTACAAAAAATCATGTTTCTTTGGCACATCCAAATCACCACACGATTATAGTACAAGAACCGAGACCAAGACCATGTCCATCAGAAAGATGCAATGAAACAGTTCGTTAAAAATTTTAAACTTCAACACACACACATCTCACATACGGCCGTCGTAACCAGACTGCTGATAAACATACATACTTAAATATTTCTAAATACATACATATTATAGACTAGCAGCGCCCCGCGGTTTCACCCGCGTAAGTCCCGATCCCGTGGGAATATCGGGATAAAAAGTATCCTATACGTTAATCCAGGTCTCCAGCTATCTACATACCAAGTTTCATAGCAATCGGTTCAGTGGTTTTTGCGTGCAAGAGTAACAAACATCCATCCATCCATCCAAACTTTCACATTTATAATATTAGTGGGATAAATTACACCCAGACACGGAACAAATTAGCGTGCTCATCACACAATTATTTGTCCTGGATGGGAATCGAACCCACGGCCTCTGACTCAGCAGTCAGGGTCACCAACCACTAGACCAACAGGCCATTATCAATTTCTAAGTATTCTTCTTAATTTTTTTTAGTTTGACATGAATCTATTCCTCTTTAATAAAATATTTGTTGATAATATTGGTTAGAGTGCCTAGCTGCACTTAAATAAAATATAAATAAATAAATTAAAATAAATAATATTCCTATAAGTAAATGATCTCACCTTTGTATAGGATAGTATCCATGCGGTTTTCAGTTCACCGAAATAGCACAACAAATAAATCGTTGCTTTGTTTCTGAAGTTTCTTCCTTGTTGCCTGAAGCTTGGTAATTTGTTAACATAAAATCATGGTTGCTCCTTAAAGCGGTTTGTTAAAAGCCTAATTGGGGATGGGTATAATTTATTATGTAACCTTCATTAGTGTGTTTAGTAGTTACGCCGTCATTACATATTTATTTTCACATAATCTGTGTGAATTTTGGTGAATAGACACACTTTGTATACTACTAGCGGACCCGACAGACGTTGTTCTGCCGGAACGTAAGAAATATTAAAAAATCATTAAAATCGGTCCAGCCGTTTAGGAGGAGTTCAGTGACATACACACGCACAGAACAAATATTATTATAAAGATAGCGGACCCGACAGACGTTGTCCTGCCGTAACGTAAAAAATATTATTCCTGTAACCCTATCACAGTGCCAACTACCGGGTCCAATTGTAAATCTAAACCATTCTCGAATCCACCTGAAGACACACAAAAAAAAATTCATTAAAATCGGTCCAGCCGTTTAGGAGGAGTTCAGTCACATACACACATACAGAAGAAATATACATATAAAGATAATTAGTGTGTGTCTTAAGTGTCTAGGAATATTTTTTTCTTTTCTTTCATATAGTCGCCGCTCTACTGGTAGATAGTATGGTTATCTTTTACAAGCTACATTCTTCTTCGATTTCTACACAATGCAATTCGATAGATCATGTGGCACATTATCATGGTTAGCTTTATGAATTTACTAGCAGCGCCACGCGGTTTCACCCGCGTAAGTCTCGATCCCGTGGGAATATCGGGATAAAAAGTAGCCTATGCCTTAATCCAGGTCTCCAGCTATCTACATACCAAGTTTCATCGCAATAGGTTCAGTGGTTTTTGCGTGAAAGAGTAACCTATCATCTTTGTTTCTAGGTGTAATATTTATTGATTAACAAAAAACGCGTCTAAAAATGTTTATCATTTAGAAAACTAGTAAACATACCTACTTACATTATTCGTTCGTTCACTTACCATAGCTTGCACTATGTGTAAACCTATGCTTGTTGTAAAAACAAGACACACACACACACACACACATAAACAATATGTCATTCATATTCGTAGTTTTTTATTTAACATATTATTTCTTTAAATGAATTATTTTGTTATCTCTCTGCATGCTAAATGGTAAAATATCCCAGAATATTATTATTATTTCTAAATATCAATCGGAAACATGGCAATAGGAAAGAAAATTACATCGTAATTTTTAGGCAACACTTGATGCTTTTTATTATAGAGTAGCTTTTCCAACCCTCGGGAACAGTACTTTTTTCTGGATGAAAGGTATCCTGTGTCCCGAAGGACACAGGGTACATGTTGCCAAGGATACAGATAACTGTATCTTTGGCAACATGTACGGCAGCGCATAAAATACGAACAAGCATACATTGATACAACATCTTATAACCATTGGGGTACACTACTGTTAGGATTGCCTAACAGTAGTGTACCATCCATATTCAGTAAAACGTTGTTTACACGGACTTCAATCACTACCACCTCTTACCAATTTCTTTGATTCTCCATCTACTACTAACTATCCAAAATAGGATAAGTGTGTGAGACACATCTCATACAACAAAAGCTCTTATAAAACGATGTATGAGACTACTACTCACGAAGTTAACTTAAATAGAAATACCAAAAGAAATACATTACAAGCCATCTACTATGCAAACTTTTTAGTGTAATTTCAAGTTGTAATTAAGTAAAGATTGAGAAGTATGGGTCTACTGTAGCTGCTAAGTTGACCGAGCAATCGCTTTTTTCAGTGAAATAGTTCTAACTGACAATTATTCAAAGCTTGGTTAGTTCTAGACTACTTTATACTGCACTGAGCGTACTGATTTATTCGAATTCCGTCTCAGTAGGTTAATATTTCCATATATACATATCTTAATGCAAAGTTTATCACCTACCACATTTTAATAATTACGAAACGTAGCATGTACCTAACAGCCGTAAGAATCATTGTTATTTGTAGCATAACTAACTTTAACAAGGTCTTTGTGATACTATTAATTTGCCCGAATACCAGACACTATCTATCTGTACTCCAAATTACATCGAATTCCGTTTAGTGTTCCGGGCACAATTAGTTACCTATGTCAAAAACGTCCAAACTTCCAAAACGTTTTATTTAACACTGCTGTTGCCCGCGACTTTGTTCGCGGGGAAATATCCCACGGGAACCGTACATGTTCCCGGGATAAAAAGTAGCCTATGTGCTATTACAGATTATAATTCTATCTTTGTGCTAAATTTCATCCAGATACGTTCAGACATTCTTGATATCTTCACAAACTTTCACGTTTATAATATTAGTAGGATTTTATCAAATTTACTGTTATAATAATGTTAGCATTAGGATTGCATGACATAAAGTAGTATGGTACATATTTGTTTACATTTTTTAAACTAAATACCATGTAGTGCATAACCTTCGTTTGATTATATAGCCAAGTAAGTAAGTATAGTTAACGTAAATCTGAGTCATTCGCATATACCTTCAATCAATAATACTGTACACGAAGGGCTATGATTCAAAGTAGATTTAAGAGTTAGGTGTAACATTTTTGACAGCTCGTTAATAAGAATATTGCACCCTTGTTAGTTTAACACCCACCCCTCGTTTTAGTCTCACACACGCGTGTAAATAGGTTTTGTGTCGTGATTCTGTAAAAAAAAGTTTCGTCGGTTTCATTATTCTACTGTATTAAATAAATAACAAGATGGCGAGCATTTCTGAAATGTCACGGTCAGTTAAAATTCATATTTAAATTTATTAGAGACTGTTGCTTGTAAAATTTAAACAAGTGAATACTTACAAAACTGAACACTGGTATTAGTGCTAATTTGAAATATGGGTATAAAATAGAATATCCTACAGAAATGCCACGGTCCCACGGACAACCAGCAGTGAAGCAATGCTTGCATTGCTTTTCGCCGAGTGAGTGAGGTTACTGGGGGCCCTAACCCTTCCCTCCCCCTCTCTCCCTCTTGCATCCTTTCCCTACTCCTACCTTAAAGGCGCCGGCCTTTGACGCACTTGTGACTCTTGAGTTGCAGGTGCCAATGGGCGGCGGTAGTCTCTTACCATCAAGTGACCCGTCTGCTCGTTTGCTCCCTATACCATCAAAAACTCAGCTATTATATATGTAAAATAGTTATTATCCCTGAGGAACCTTGATTATTTCTTGACTAAAAGGAACCTACGTCACTGGCATATAAACTATCCTTATCCATGACATAGATCGATTGGTTATTCCATTGCTATTTGAAATAAGGAAGCACAGTGGTAACTAAGTAATATATTTTCGTATTAAAAAAAATTAAACCCAGTAAGGATTTCAGTAAGTCCAATTAAGTGCCATCTTGGTACAAAGTAAGTACAACACATGTGCTATAAAAGTATACAATTTTAAATATTTGTTAACTTACTGAAAAGCCGTCGAGGCATAATAAATACTTCGCACAGAAAATAATCTGTGCCCACAGTATGAAAATAAAAAAGTTAAAAAAAAATAAGAGTTAAAAGACTGTAATCGAACTCAGACGTTTTTCCATTAGCATCTGACGTCAGTTTCACCCGGTCCATTACATCGCAAATGGCTCGAGCAAGAACTCAAAGAATTCACGTAATTCTATTCTACAAAGAGTTCTATAAAGAAGCACCTTAATATCCTATTCCCTGTATGATAAATGATATTGTTTAGCATAATTCTTCAACCAAATATTTGGATGACAATAAAGGAGTTATCTTGTGTGTCTGACCCTGAACTGAATTCAGGTGAAGTACTTGATACCATAAGTCGCGCGTTTTTTATCTTTGAATAATATTTACTGATAACAAATTATTAGCAAGGATGTTTAAACGATTCGATAACTAATTTAACCCACACAGACCGTCTGTATGTACCGGTACCTAAAACACCTACCAGAGAATAGGCACTACATATTAGCACATTTTCTTGTTATTTTATACTAGCAGTTCTGTGTTCGCTCACGTATACATACTTATATATTTTGCGCAGAACCCTAATTATTTTTCCAAAATAAAAGTAGCTAAGTTACTCCTTATAACACCAGCTATCTGCCAGTGAAAGTCCCGTGGAAATCGGTTCACTCTTCCGGAGATCAGTCGGAACAAACAGACAGACAGACAATTTTAAAAACTGATGTTAAGGCAAAGGTATCATCATAGATGTAAGGCAAGGTTCAAATAACTGTATGAAAAAAAAACTATTATTTTGATTTAACTATAGTTAGTGGGAGAGGCCTATGTCCAGCAGTGGACTAGACTAATTGATTGATTGATTGATTGATAGTTAATGACATTGACAGAATTTTACGTGTAATCACGAAAGAACAACTGACCGTAGGTCTTGCCTTGGTCTACATACCCGTTGCATTGCATTGAGAGCTTGACTGTAAATTTTAGAACTAGTTATGTAGTTTTGTATATACCAATATGATATCAGAAGGGTTTGTTTGTTCGAACATGCTAATTACCATATCAATTTGTTGTCGCTACATCAAAAACTAGTACATATTTAATTAGATAAACTAAAGTGGAGGATAAAACAGTTCACTATTTAATAAAAATGAGTTAATAGACATTATTATGACTGGTTATACCGGTGACACGATGCCATTGGTCCGTCTGACAAAAAGCGAGCAATGGTGGGGTGATTAAAAGGCTAGGCGTACATTATAAGATATAACTATCACTTGAGTACGGATTGAAGAACGTACAACATAGCGGCTACTATTATTTAGAGAATTTGATAGGTTTTCGTTAACAAATTAGAAAAAAATAGTTTAGAGAAAACTATATTATTCAGAAGGGTTACATACTATTATACGAAGTAGTAACCACAACACAACTAGTAGTAACTATAACTAAAGTTAACAGATTTAATTCCATTCGAAAACATTCGACAAATAACAATTTAAAATCTCATACAATCACGCTATAAAAGTATATCCACAAGCGTTTACTTAACTAAGTTTCACTGGTAAATGCGATGGTAACTTACCGATTATAATTATCGCCGCCTTAAACATTCTAAACTCGCGCTGGTAGCTATCAACTCCAAGAAATTTAAAGTTCTTTGAGAAAAAGACATTTAGAAGAAGACTGAAATATAAATTTTATTTTTCCAATGCCATATTAAAACTTAAGTTAAAATATTTTATTAACATATATTTGCGGGTTTTAAAGTATTTAAATAATGGTTATGAATGTTATAAAAACATTTAAGTACTCGATTATGACAATATCATTATATCAATCTCTACTAAGATTCGTATCTCTTTCATGAATTAATAAATTATACTGATTTTTTCACATACCAATTGAGTTTTGAAGTAAATATTTTAAATTAGAAGTCTTGAGGTGGAATATAATACAAAAGTATGCTTTAAAATGAAAATTAAAACAGATTTTTATTTATCTATCAATTTTAGTTAATTTTTGTCGTTTATATTTCTTTTTTACAAATAATAAATTGCGTGAAATGGATCTGAATCTGAAATCAACTGGCACCGAACTCATGCTATGTGAAAAATGGTATAGTAGGCAGTGTTTTAACGCCACATGAAATCAATTCTTTATAAACTTTTAGATTTGAACTTTATTGATCTTTTTTTCTTCATATGAAGTAATGCGATATAATATCTTCCGTTGAGAACTCGAGATGTTCATTTCATTCCAAGTATTTTTCTAAATCCGATCAACGTTTCTTTGTACCCGTATAATCGGATTATTCTATTTTATCGAGCCATGGCTTCGCTGTAACTACTATCCGATTATCTGTAAGAGTATTGGGTACTTATTTGTTAAATTTTCCATTATACAATAGTAATATTAAATCGACTTGAATCATAATACGGATTTAAATATTGATAATCATAAAACTTTATTTTTAATTGCAGTTAAGTAGCTTGAAATTTTATTATTTGTTGCATTAATGGCACAGTGGATACCGGGAGCCTGCAAGTGTTGTGTTGTTCTAATTTCACGTAGGACAATTATTTACGCGGTTCCTAGGCGATTGTTTTGAGCCTGGGAGTACTTTGTGTCTCCCTCTGTTTTGTAGGTGTCCTCTCAATACAGGATTATTTTTCTGGTATAGGTAGGTACTAGGGGTCGTGAAACAAAGCGGGAACTGATGACATTATACCATTGGATTCCAAACCTCAGTATTATTTCAAAGCTTGAGCGTCCGTACCGTTGTGATGGCAACACGCCTCTCACACACACTTACACTCTTACACCATCACAGTAAGTGAAACACAATATTGTGATTTTACTCTCTCTAAAAATTATAATTTTGTGACCTACTTGACAAGTTCATTACATTTCTAATCGTAGCCACAAACCAAAAGTTGAAGTTGAAAAAGGAAAGAAAAATTGTATGAAATTGTAAAAATCGTGTATTCAATTAAAACATTGTTTTCGTTTGTTGGCCTAGATTCGGACTTTTGTGTAAAGTACACTCTACAACTGTAACCTAGATAATTCCTAATAATTTCCATTATAATTAAGTTTCACCGCCAAATCTTTTCCGCCCGAAATGCAACACAGATGGGTGAAATATCCGTTATTTCATAGTGCACTATTCAACGCAGAACTTTGTACCATTAAGGTGTCAGTGTTCATGATAAGCGCTCATCGTATCGAATTTCACTCGCATTTTGTGAATTGTAGTGGACTGGATGCAGAAGGTGGATGACCGAGTGCTATAGCGCACATTGGTAAAGGCTTATGTCCAGCAGTAAACTGCGATAGGCTGATTGATTGGTTGATTGCCGACCCTGTAATAAGATTTTATGGGTTATTGAAAAACCGAAAACGGTGGTTTAGAGGTCATTTCACACTATGATCGTCTGCGGGAAGATATTTATCATTACATATGAAGTTGTCAAACATGAAACTAATAAACACGAAACCTCTCTTGTTTGGCGAAAATATAAAAACTGTCAGAAAACAGCAGAAAGACAACTTGATATACGACGATCTTTATAAATAAGAACCTGTCTTATCATAAAACATGTTTTAATAGCTTCTACTGTAACAGATATGATAAAAAAACATATTACTGGCTGATGCTATATTTATGTAGATTATAAAGACAATGTCACTTAGAAGAGACCGCCGTGTAAGCTGTAGATAAGAGCACGAAATTAACTACCAAGGTTGCATCTTTAAACGGTTTTTACTAAACTGCACTGCACTTAATATTAGCGTACTTCGCAATACCAAAAGGCTCCTAGAAGGGGGCTGAAAATTCCAGTAAAAAGGAGAAGGAGGGTAATTACAACTCTAATTGGAGTTCTGGCAGCAGATATCGTACAACTCTACGTTAGTTGTTCTAATGGGGTGGATCCCAAGTCGGGTTGCTTCGATTTGAGTAGGTTCCGTCCCTACCACCCCTTCAGTCAAAAGACTAGGACACACTAAGTTTAGTGTTACGTTTCTGTGTTGAGTCTCAAACACCATAAGGAAGGTAAAAAAAAAACAGGGGTCCCCGTCTGATTTGGAACATATTTTATTTTGGAAATGTGTATGGCAATAATGTTTTTAAAAATATGCGAGTAATAAACCGATTGAAAAAGAAACTGAAAAGTGAATGATAGTAAGTATTATAAACCAATAATGTCTTAATTTTATACCCTTATTACTTAATAGTTTTATGATTATGACTAAATCGTTTTATCGCCTATTTATTTCAAATTAAAATTCGACCAACTTCGAAGCATCGTTATCCAATAAAAAAGAATAATCGGCATCGGACTATTCTGTAAAAAGTCATGCGATAATATGTATCTCTTCCCCCTTTTGTGAGTTAAAAATATGTAGCTACAATGAAGGAAAGTCACGGAACTGTATTGGAAATTAGAACAGTACACAAACCAATTGTAACTGTTAAATTGTTTGCAGTGTTGTGCAACATAGTATCTATACATATTGATACAGCTTTTCTTAATTCTCTTTACCACTTTATTAAGCAAAAACTGTCAGTCGTAGGACTGCACGTCAGAAGTGTGAAAACACATACACACACATATATATATACATAAACACACACACACACATCTATAAGTCATCATGACATATATGTCATCATTACATATATGTCATCTGAGCGTGACGGTCACGCGAGTTCTGTACTTTTCCCCATACCAAAAGTGCCCAACGTGCCTAAAGAAGTATTCACTTAAAAAAGAATGCGAGAACTAAAAGCAAGTATCCATTAATGCAAACCACTTCCCTAATAGAATTTTACACTTAATTCACAGGGGTAGTAACAAATCGTTGTACAGTATGCAACCTCTTTAATTGACATGAACCCTCGCTGGTCATGCTTCTCATTTGTCGTTTCCGATGACTCATCGGAAACTTGAGGGTATTACGGGTACATAATATATTAGGACACCAGATGACCGTGACTAAATGACCAAATGTGACCAGTAATGTTACTTGAAAGTTATGTTTCTTGGAATTGTCAGCTACGTTACAAAATTTGTTTTATAGTGGTGTGAGTTGGTTTAAATCGTTAAACAGGTGGCGTGTCTACTCAGTTTCTAATAGGATCAACACATCTCAAACAAGCCAAGGTGTAGAGGCTACTGTCATGTCCAAACACCGTGATGTTAGAAAGAGGCGAAAAGATTTTATTCCAGGCCAATATTGACCCATTTACAAGAACTAGAGATCGCGTGGTGGTCGAATTTCGGCCATGGTTTATTTCATTGGCCAATATTACTTGACCTGTCATTGTATAGACTTTTGTACCATGACAGGTCAAAATATATACTGGACACTCATAGCTGTATGTACCCGTTTTTGCATTTTTTTTAACTTTGTAGCAAATATTGTTCAATAATTTTAGCATTCGTCACTTCTTCTCTGTATAAACTATAAGTGTGCGAAATTTCATACTCCTCCGTCCGCCCAATTTTCGTAAAAAGTGATCCAAAGTTTTCGCTTCACGTATTAATATATAGATTACAAGTAATTCAAACTGACTTTTTCTAATCGAAGAACAAAATTGGCGATAATAAAACAAAGGCGTAAAAATTAAGGTGATTTACCGACTCATAAAGATATCGCAATAATCCCTAGTAATGCGCTTGGGGTGATCGCCCTTTAGTCCAATATGCGTCTTAATAACACGTAGGGGGTGCATTCTGTAGTGCAGCCAATAATCCCCTTTATCGTAACTGTCGCGTGCGAAACTCCTCAAGGGACATTGTGTAATTTTATTTTACTCCCCCGACAAGACTCGGTAAGTCGCTCGGGACCGCGCCTTGCATTCCACTGTAATGTGAGCCCTATTGGCATGCTTTAGTGACTCGCCTAATACAAAAGTAAAGGCATTTTCCCCTATCTATCCACTTCAAACGTTTTATTCGTTCAGAAGTTTTGAGTTGCGGTTGTATCAAATGACAGAGTATGGATTTTTTTTACAAAGACGATAGACAACTAGTGCCAGGTTTCTGAGGTACTTTTATCGAGAGTTTATCTATTCGTTAGCACTATTGCTCCGATAACTTGTAAAAGTGCGTTTCCGAACACCGCATCAAACAACAAACTCCGTTTAAACTGAGTTTAACTTAACTGGCCAATGTGAGCCGTTTATCGGTTCCATAACTTGGGATACAATAGTAGCAAGGGCCACAACAGATGACAAAGTAAAAAAAAAACACCCACAAAAAGCAAGGAACATGGGTTACCCACAAAAAAGGGTCGACGTTTTTGTAGAAAAAAATTACAATCACTGACGTTCGCTAATAAACGAAGACAATTTGGTAAACAAATAAGAATAATATATTATTAAAACAGAGCCAGATCACCTCATTTTATTAAGAATTAATTATAATATAAATAAACCTATTATTTATGACTTATTAAAATAACAACATACATTTTAAACTCTCAAACTTCAACAGACCCATCTAGTGGCAGCTTTTGCAACTGCTTATCGATCGAATAGTTATTGAATGGTCCGTTGCGTATTCAGAAACCCAGTGACAGTTAACCGAAGTTTATCTAATTCATATCTTTATTGAATCAATAGTTGACTGGTATTTAAATGAGAACTTCAGAAACCGGGCATAAGTAGCTCTCGTAAAAAAATTTTTGTGTATTATTAAATTCAATTTAATAACTCGTGCCTAGTCAAATGCTTAAGTAAAGTTTATTATTATAATATAGGATTAAAATAAAGGATTCCGATTTCCCCATTTAGTAATAGGGACTTATTGAGATCGAATTAAGCTGAATTTAGCTAAGATAAGCCAGCATAAGCTAAGATTACACATAAAGCTGACGGATTTATTGGAAAATCGGATTTGAAGCCATATATCTCAAGTAATGGCACCATAACTTCCGTAAAGCGTTAGACACTGACATAGCCAGAATGGCGAAATGCGGGCAGATAGGTGAAACCTTTCTAGCCAGGAAATTTTAGGAACTCCTACTGACTAAGCAAACGTTTTGCTGATAGACCATAATAATCGAATTTGTGATTATATTTTCACACTCAAAATATTTTTTTTATTCATATTTACACATTGTGTCAATTAAAATGCTAAATAAATCGTTACAACAGAGTAATATACATACCATAAATAATAAAGACTTACAACTACGCAGTTAAGTGCAATGTAGGTTAAATATTTCTAATAAATTCAACAAGAAATAATTTGCCTATTGTTACCTCGCTTAAGCTATTATGTGGTGAATTTCTTCAGTTCATTTTTATTTTGACTCCGACTGACTGACTGGACTTAACACCATTTTACAGCAACCGCGCGACTCTCAAGCAATGCTAACTAGTAACTACAGTATCTGAGGCGACAAAGACGGACACGGCCCGGTTATTTTTCATCATATTATACTCGCCAAAATAATATATACTTAAAAATATCTTACCAGGGTTTGAATTTTTGTTATCTACATATACACAATACAACCATACAAGCAATAAGTTGACAAGCACATGCGCCTGATAATAAGTGGTTTCCAATACGTATTTAAATAGCCGTAGCATCACTGGTGTCGCTTGTGCGTTGTCAGTCTTATCCCTTTAAGCTACGCGTGAATCTACTCACTAGCAAAGTCTTCTTCAAAGGTTTTGCTGAGGTTGCTTGGCACTGTAAGATTTGTACCGGGAAAGCAAGGCATTGTTGTCACCGTTGACAGTTCAGTAGTACCTCTTAGTAGTGGATACCAGGTTTCTCACTATTCACGAGGTTATTATCGATGCGATCGTCTGCAGGATAGTTGCCCAGTTTCCAGATAGTCTAAGGTCTTAGAGTGTGTATTGTATTTTGTTTAATAGTAGTTTGTTGATAGTTAAGAATATCGAGAATATCAAAACTTGAGAACGCCGCTGTGTAAGATAAAATTCAGTCTAGTGACGGGGTTCTGGTGGGGCTTAGATAGCAGAGTTACGTGTGAGTCCGACCTTCAGTGTAGAGAGACAAATACTCAACAATAATTATATTTTAACGATAAAAGTTCTGTTATTACGTGTTGCGATTTAGTTTCACTTTCCATTGTTCATCAGTCAAAGAGCAACCATGGCATATTTGTTAGTGTAATGTCCATTTACCGTATTTTACTGAAAACTTTTTACCTACTAGAAGTATACACTAAACTTAGTAGGTAGGGTTACTGAGTGGCTAACAGCGCAGCCGGTTTCCTCGTTATCGCCGACTGGGGGCTTTAAATCAGCCTTTCATTCCTAAAGGCTTTAGACGTCTCGAGCTGGTCCGTTGGGAACTATGTATTAACTGCCCGGTCCGTCTGTTGATGAACTAAGAAAAAGGTTGCTCGATGTTATCTAGACATGTTCTTAAAGAAGACACACAGTTCACAAACAGTTTTCCTTGTGTAAAATATTTTTAATTGGTCTTGGTATTGTTAAGAAATGGCTGATAACCTTTCTGCACGATATTTTATTAATTAAAGGAGCTTATAGTGTGGTACAAATATACATTTGTAGGTGCTAAGCTCACACAAAATATGTGTATTTAAGTAGTTGTGGCTCGTTGGCAAATAAAAGTTTTGTTGTTGTTGTAGGGTTGTTCCATCCACTCACGTGAGATGAGAGGATTTTTTTTGCAGGGACCTACGTAGCCCATTGTTAATACATTTAAGTGATGATGAGTCAAACAAGCTCAAGCCTCAAATATGTGTGTATTTAGAAATATATACTACGTTTATCAGTGGTCTAGTTACCATAGTACAGGCTCTGCCTAGTTAGGAATCAGACGACCGTGTGTCAGCTATCTCAAGTTAGTATTATATACTCACACTTATATCCCCGAAGGGGTAGGCAGAGTTGTATTAGACATCCACATTTTGCAAACTATAATTCTCTCTCACACACGTAATAGGGGGCAAGCCTATCGCCGTCAACCGGGTACATTGGGAATTAAAGATGGGTAAATTGGGAGTAAGTAAATTGAAACGGAAAGAAAGAAAGAAAATAATTTATTTTGTAAAATACAGCACACAACTAATAAAAATAACATATAAAAGAATATAAAAAACAATAAAAAATTTAATAGTAGGTAACATTTTCTTGACAATGACGTCAATGCCACGTATCCAACCCATAGAGGCTCTATAGCCAGAGGCGGGAAGGTATTGGATTCCCTGTATGTGGGTTGGCGACGTCGGTAGAAAGAGAAAGAAGAAGAAAGAGAAAGGTAGTTAAAAAGGGAAGGGATATTGCTTGTATGGGTTAATTGGAGAGTGTAACCAATAGCTCGAGCAGGTTAAGGTTGTATAAATGTAATTTGAACTGGCTGTTGCCGGGAAGTCCGAGCCCTCTTACATAATATGACATATTAGCTTTTAATGCCCGGTTCTTATAATCAAGAAACGATTCGTTTTGTTTACGGACGTTAAAATTTCGTTGAATTATGAACGAAATTTTTACCGTCCGTAAGCAAAACAAATCGTTTCTTGATTATAGGAACCGGACATAAATCATTTTTATTATCTACTCTGCTTCCTAACATACATATACTACATATATTTATCTATAGATAACAACTAGACAAGTTGATTTCACGCTCAACTTTGAATATAGGATCTAGAAAAGTTAAATAAAGCAATGGCGTAAGTTAGTATTACTTTAGAGAATTATATATAACTAGTAAAGCAAACGTTAAACGACGTCGCAGAAGGCCCAGAAAGAGATGGCGGGATGAACTGGGTGCGTATTGGGAAGATTGGCAGCATAAAACTGTAAACCGTGAGGAATGGAAGAGGGTAGGGAGGCCTTTGCCCTGCAGTGGGGCGACTATGGCTGATGATTATTTATTATCTATATATGATATTTTAGTGAATATTTCACTAAATATTATAAAACAAAGTCCCCCACCGCCTCTGTCTGTCTGTTCGCGATAAACTCAAAAACTACTTAACGTATTTTCATGCGGTTTTCACCAATAGATAGAGCGATTCATGAGGAAGGTTTAGGTATATAATTTGTTAAAGTTTTGTGTTATATGGTTGAAATATGATGATGATTGTTGAAGACGTCTCTGCTACCCGTGCGCGAAGCCTAGGTTGCTAGTAAAAAATAATAATAGATAAGTAATGCAAAATTGAAAAAGCGAGTAGCTCGGAGATACTCTTATTCTAGTTGTAGTTCATAAAGTTCAATATATCAAAGTTAGTTAAACATTGCACGGCTAGTTGAAAGCTTCTCGGAGGCACGATGCGGATCATCAGCGTAAACTTTAATGACTTAATACAGTTCGTACCCAGTTAAGAACTAACTGTACCGCAATTATTGCCGTTCCCAACCTTGGCTAAGTCTTCGTAGTCATGCGAAACTAACATTAATATAAAGAAGACTTGAAAGTTATATAGACCATATAAAGAGGCCTCACGCGATTGTATTTAATACCTTACCTACTATTAATACTTCTAAATTAATAGATAGTATTAGCAGTCTATGACTATTAATTTCAACTAACGTTATTGTTAACATCAGTAAATCGCCTCGATATACAACAAGTTTGAACATAATAGTATAACTTATATTTTTTAATGTTTAACAACGAGCTTTGTTCTATTAGAAATCAATTTTTCGTCTACAATTTGTAAGTCAATGAATTTGTTCTTCTAAAGTTATAATAAAACAATTACAAAAAAAAAAAACACTATAAATGCAAAAACTCTATCGTTAAGTAGTTTGTGAGAACTAGCAGCACAACGCCAAAGGATTCCAACCAAATTAGCTTTGACTCCGTAATGTCCGATACCAGATCAAACAGGTTTATTTGTTGGTTTGGTTACGAGTGATACTTTATTTGCTCACTGGGTTTTCTGTAATTCTACTCCCTTCTCACCCTCCTCCGTTGTAAAAATGGGACGGTCAAGCGTGTAACGTTGAAATATTAGATTTTTGCTTTGCCTTTATTACAAAAAAAGCTAATTATTAATATAAATTCCTTGTCTGTGTACTGTCGTACGTCTTGCTGCATAAGCAAGACGTACGACAGTAAGAACAGACAAGACTGCTTCTTTTTAACTAGTGAATCGATTTGTGTTACGAATCAGAAGCCCCTCAGCGAATACGGCGGTAGAGGAAATTATTATCAACATTCATATTTTTTTTTATAATCTTCCCAAAAACAGACTTATAGCGATGTATAGTTTAGTACAAACAATGCGGGTTAGTTGACCTGGTAGAGGAAAGAATTGAGAATTACCCTCTTATCAACAAATCATTGTGTTTGTAGGAGCACAATTTTATTGAAGAATGCTTGTTATCACATCAGTTTATCAAAGTCGATTTAGCCAGCAATGTAGAATTTAAAAATAATTTACATATTTGGATAAGTATGTTTATGAAAGCTACGGTTGGGTAAACTCGCATAAAAAGTTTCTCAATTATACTAATGAACCTATAACATGCTTAGCTTACAAGGAAAATCTGTTAGCATATTCCGTGCCACTAAGTATGTTATTTGAGATGTTATATGACGAACACGAGACTTAGGCAAATCATCTCAGATTGTGTTAACGTGCAACAATTGCGGTTGTTTAACAAATTTCATAATTAATTGGCGATAGAGTTAAACGTCGAATGAGAGAACTCGTTCACAACGTTATCATTTAAACTAGATCTTCCGATCGTTTATTGACTTCTATCGAAAAAACAAATAACAAATTTACGCGAATGTGTTTGTAATGAAAATCGAGTATTTTAGCAAAAACTTTATTATTGGGCATTTTGCCACACGGAGTGGACATGACATGAAATTATGAAGATATTTGTTTTCTGTAAAACTCGAGGACTAGTATTAAAAGTGTGACGGCTAGTGGACATCCTAATTTCAGGAGGGAGTGCATTCCAAAGCAACATAGACTGGACAGCAAATGAAGAGTGAATAAGAGAAGAACTGTGTGTAGGGCCAAATAATAAAAAAAATATTTGAAGAGCGAAGATCTCTGTCATGGTTAGAACATAGAAGTTGAACTTGTTAAGTGAGATAAGTAGGGGCAGTATGGCTATTACGAAGAGTGTTGAGATGTTGTCATAGTATTGTAGTCGTGCCTATCTTGACAACAATGTCGATATGCATTAAATACATATGTAGGTCGCATACACTATTACAATACCAAAAGGCCAATGTACAGCGTAGCTCGTACAGGTACCAAACAAGCACACCCGTAATACGTGAATCTTTTTATGCTATACTTTTTGTTAAATATCCTCAATAACAGCACGACTAGCTACGGTATTATTCCATTACAATTGTCGAGGACGTGTTTCGCACAGTAAACATCTGACGAAATAAAATATTCACCCGATAACCCGCAGGCATTTTCTCGTAAAAGCAAATTACTAAGAACAAAAGGAATATCGATATCTTCAAGTGATTGGTCGCACCGAGGAATGAATATTGCTTTTGTTGAAATATAAAATGCTGGAGAGCACAATCAAATGATGTAATCATGTTTACTTTAAACCACCTGACAAATACTGTGCATCTTGTGACACTGTAAACAAGTATAAAAACCGGTAGTCAATTAGTACGTCCGCAATTTTATTCTTGCGATAGCTGACCCGCACAACTTCGTGCGCGTTTGTAAATTAACCCCGTTTTTGCTGAATTTTTCATTGATGCTCCGTTCCTATAAGTTGTAGCGTGATGTTATATGGCCGGAAATATTCCCTTACACGAATTAGTCCTAAATCAGACGTTAGCTACCTTTCGAAAAAACAAACAGCCCCACTGTATCCTGGCATGACATGATGCCCTTTTTCCTGGACTTTTATAAAAATAATACTATTAGCATTTACTACTTACTACCCGTCCCCGCAGTTTCACCTGCGTTTATTGTCACTGCTCCGCTTCCTGTTGGCTGTAGCGTGATGTTATATAGCCTATAGGCTATAGCCTTCCTCGAT
Source organism: Euplagia quadripunctaria (assembly GCA_963859945.1). Taxonomy (NCBI): domain Eukaryota; kingdom Metazoa; phylum Arthropoda; class Insecta; order Lepidoptera; family Erebidae; genus Euplagia; species Euplagia quadripunctaria. Next base: position 6,141,069 of record OY982578.1, on the reverse strand, counting down.
AAATAGGCTATCCAACACTAAAAGAATTTTTCAATTCGAACCAGTATTTCCTGAGATTAGCGCGTTCAACCAAACAAACTCTTCACAGCTTTATAATATTAGTACAGATTTTATATTTGAGCCCGTGAATATATTAAACTTGACTTACATTCGCAAATAGAAGTATGGAAATGATCATGTTAAAACCTTAAAGACATTATTGATACAAACTGGCCAATGTAAGAGACGTTCTTGTTAGAGAATACAGCTCAGACATCATATGGACACATTTTCGTCATTAGTCACACTCCGAACCTGGTGGTCTATCAGTCTCTGAATATTCACGTGGTTGATATGTGAATTGAACTCCTAGGAAGTGTAGTGTTCCTGCTATATATTTGAATAGCTTTAAATGTTAAATACATTATATGCCTTGAAAATTACCTGTTACTAAAAATATATCACATTATCATAATTGTTTTTGGACTATAAAACGAGTTAGACGTAATGTTGCTGCTCGTGCTTTAATAAATAGTATTAATATTTATTTAGCCATTATAAAGTATATTAAAATATGTCAAAATAATGGTTTTAACGGCGTTTTATTCCTTGGTAAGCAGAAATATGTAAACACTAGAAGCGCCCCGCGGTTTCACCCGCGTAAGTCCCGATCTCGTGGGAATATCGGGATGAAAAGTAGCCTATGCGTTAATCCAGCTCTCCAGCTATCTACATACCAAGTTTCATCGCAGTCGGTTTAGTGGTTTTTGCGTGAAAGAGTATCAAACATCCATCCATCCAAACTCCACATTTATAAGAGATATTAGTGAGAGAGAGATATTACCTTTAAGATATTCCCCCATCTCCAATCCTTGAAATAACTATCCATTTACAAACGAATTGACAACCTTCTCCTTTTTTAAAGTCGGTTAATATAAAGTTATTATTATGTAAATTATATGTGTAGAGTTGATAATTATGAATACTTACTCTGGTATAACACAAAACCTACTCGCATAATTTATTTGGATCCATTCGCAAAAACACATATATGATCGGCTGTCGAAAGAGGGTTTTGAGCGTCTCTGAAGCATGACACATTGGGGACCAGTGATTTTAGACTTACCAACTTGCACTGTTATGCTGGGTTTTCATTCATTAATAGTCAGTAGTCGTTATCGCTGGGGTGTGTAGTAAGTAACAAAAGCTCTTAGCGGAATCGAGGTTAGTGAATTGCACAATTTGGATAACGTATTTCTTCCTTAATATAGGCAATATTGACGAGTACCAACTGTTAATTTAAAAAACCTTGAAACACATCTTATGTGCTAAGATTATCAGCGGGAACTTAATGCTAACATCAGCTACACAAAAACCAAATTATGTTTTAAACCTAAAAAGTGAGTAAAGTATAAATTTCTACTTGTATAAAACATCTAATCATGCTATAGTGTGCATAGGCACCGGTAAATACTTTTCATATCAGGCAGGTCTTGTGCTTATTTGCCACCTCAGTAGTATAACATTATAAATATGATGACGACAATAACATACATTCTAAGCTTACCTGGAATGTATGTTGAGACAAAAAAGAAATATACATCAACACTTTGTCATATTATATTTTTATATCATGTCAATGACCTTATGTTACATGATATTGCACAGGACTAATAATAAAAATATATGTCGTTACACAAGCCAAAATAAATGAGAAAAGAGCTTTTGGTATCGCTGGGTATATCCAACATCTTGCGGCCTAATGCATCCCCAAGGATCTCAACGGCATAATTCAAATGAGGTGAATAAAACTAGGGGACTTCTTTCATTTTCGCAAAACTGGATTATGGTAATGATGACTTTGAATCACGTGCCATGACTGATGTTAAAGAGGGAGATTTCACGATAATTCTTGATTTATAACGAAAAAAATTTAGAAAATAGGGGACTATATTACACGCTTATTCTAAAACCAAAAAAACAAGTTGTCAAAACATTCTATAAATCTTAATGGATTCGTGTTGATATTATGTTCTTTTAAACAGAAGAAATTGTTACGAAATATAGAAAGTTTAACGAAGAAACTGATGAATGTTTCTAAAAAACAGGTTTCGTTTGGCGTCTGACAAATCTCTTTTGAGGCAAAATTTTACTTATTATATTATGTCCTACCAGAACAAGGCTTTTGTAATGAATATTGACATGAACAAAAGAGGCAGCAGACAATTGAACAAGTGTTTGACGATAAATGCAAACATCAGTCTATTGTCATAATGAAATGGAAACACAAATTATATTCAAAACTCAGAAGTTTCCGATAATGTAATGGAATATATATATCTTCTCCCGTAAACTGGCACTTACATCATAATAAACACACGAAAATAGCGCCACAAAACCCAAACTTGTTTAGAGGTTAACTATCGCCGGAAGAGGCATTGTTTCTCAAAATTCTAAGAATAGAGGCGGTTTCTAAAACTATGTTTTAGCGCGTATCCTTCGCTTCAAGGTGTAGGGTTACAAATCTCTGCGATGGCTCCCATGCGGACCCAACCGTTGTTAATAAATCTTTTCGACACGCCTTACGATCTCTTTCATAAATAAGAATTTCGTGATTCTCTTTTAACAGTTGGGTACGACATCATAAGATTTCAAACATATTATTTTCTACATACAACTTATTTTTAATTTGAAATAATAATGTGACGTGAATAACACTTAACGATTGGTGCCGCGTGTTCCTGGACTGCTGAATTACCTGCTAATTATTATTTAATATCAAGACATACAATCGCAGACAAGAAAAATCTCTATTTACATTACATTTAGGGGTTCAACATGTTTGAGGATAGAGATTGTGGTGGTTGAAAATAGACTAAAACGGTAAGTATAACATTATATAAACTCAGTTCTGAGATTATTGTCTTATAATTTCTTACAATTCACTAAACACAAATCAAAGTTTTTGTTGCATATGGACATGCATTACATTGACGTTTTTGCGTAGGCTCAAATATTTATAATGTAACTAACTCCGCCCCGCGGTTTCAACCGTGTCAGTCCCTAGAAGCCTTACGTATTCAGGACCACAAACATTCTTATAAAAACTGCACGACGTTTTGTGTACAACTTTATGGCATATTGGTTATACCTCAAATATACATAATCGAACCACAACTGAATATAAAGTAAGAGAAACAAAATAGGAGATAGATAAACTTGACACAATTTCATTTCATCATTCCGGAGACGAAAGGAAGTGTGGTGTTTAGAAAAAACCGTGAGTCGGTATATTCCCTTGCGAACGTGATCTATCGACGAAGGAGTCCGCACGCCGGTTTATGGTCGATAAAACATCTAGGGACCGTCTATTTATGGTGTTTTTTATAAAGGGGAACATGTGTTGATAGTATTAAATAAGGAAAGTAAACACGTGTGGGCGGCACCTGTGACCACGGTGTAGTTATACGTTAACGTGATCGTTCATAAATAAATTTTCATTTAAATTGTATTCTTTCGTACATATGTGTACATGTACATGTGTACATACTTAGTTTAGCTATTGTTGCTTAATTAAGTGCTATATATATTTTACTCTTAGTAATATTTATTTCTATACAGGGACTGTCAAGGTTAGTTAATTTTAATGTCCATTTAAGATTCGTTTTCAAACAGCGCTAAAACATCTGTTATAAGTATGAATCATGTGTGCCAAGTTATTATTATTATTATATTATGAATCCCTAAGACTATAATATAATTCATACTACACAGAAAATAATAATTTCCTAAAATAATACTAATTATATCAAGTATGTAGGCCGGACAAAAACTTAAAAAATCCCGGACACGGGTGAAACTGAGATTCTTTCCCGGACACCTTAAAAAACAATCATATTGAAATTTTTAGCTTGTTAACGATTCATCTAACAATTATAATTGTCCCCTGGCACAGAGATACTTTTTAAAAACCCCGCCCGGAAGCTCCCCGGACGCCCTCTAGACTAGGACAAATCCGGGGAAACCCGGACGGATAGCAGCCCTAAGCATGTGACAAAATAATAATGATTTACTTATTTTTTGTATACTATAGGTTGATAGATAATGTAAAAGATTCCTTGTGATGACCCCGACTAACAGATAAAACTATTAATTCATGAGTATAATACATTTGAAACAGACTACACAAAACTGAATGGAACTGTACCATACTTCCGGGATAAATATTCGTCCATATCGCTCTTCAACCCTTGAGCTTTTTGTTTGCATAAAAAAAAAAGGATTCGTTACTTCATTGGCCATTAAAAAACAAAATTGAATTAGGAAGGCCGGGAGATGTCGAGATTATTTTAAGCATTCAGATACTTTTCAAAACTTTTGTGTTAAGTAGGTCTGCAATCACAACACTTACCTACATAATTTTAAAAACCGTTCACTCGTCATTTAGAACGGTTACGTAATACGTATGTTTTTGTCACTTTAACAAAGCATACAATATGTATTTCATTGCTGTTTAACATAAACGAATTGTTTCAGAAATGTACAGCTTCTGTAGAGTCTTAAGTTTCTTGTGACATTATATTGGATTGTAATGCGCTGAAAAATAATATAAATAAATCGCTACAGTTAAATTAAACCTTAAAGAAATTTAAATAAATGCATAACTTGTAAGTTCCCGGAAGGGTGACGACCCGTGGGGGTTAAAAGAAACAGTTTAAAAAAATCTGGGCCCGCAGCAGGCCCGCAGAGGTAATTTTGAGGTGTCTTTTTAATTTTTTTTGAAAATCTGCCCCTCCCTTTGGGAAAATATCTCCCATTCACGAACTTAACCTTCATTTTTACGCTTTTGATTTTTCTTCCAAGTTTGAAAGCAATCGGTACATAATTGCGACCTTTATCGTGCCTTTAAAATTGAGGTACATACATACATATATACATACATACATATAAATATAAACTTTTTAACTGGCGGTTGTTTTGTGGTCTAGGGATCATAACTAGACCTCCTGTGAAGAATTTTTTGGAAGACTCGACAACTGGTACAAAACCAATAGGTAGACTTTCTTCGAAATCTACCTAAACAGGGTATTTATACTTGACTTATGTTATAGTACACATTAAAAAAACGACATATCCAAAGCTCACAAATAGATATGACTACGAGTCAGTTAAGGACAGGACCCAGTTATTACCGATTTGACTAACAAAACAACACGAATTCCAACTCTGGTCGAAGCCCAGTTTGTTGGACCCCAAACTCTATCCACCTGTTGGCTCTATCATCACATTAACTCCAAGTTGCCAAATATTATCATTCGAATTAGATATACATACAAAATTTCATTTAGTTTTTTATTCAGAAGTAGGTTAAAATTGACTTCCAAGATTTATTTACATAGTTACAAGTGAAGCTGATATAAAAGTGTGTTAAAAAAGGCAGCACTTCTAGGGTCTACCTTAGAAGTGCTGCCTTTTCTACGCCTCAGAGTAGGGTCAGAACTCCACGGGACTATAGGATTGGCAACGTAAGTGAAACCATTGGTATTGCTACTGTTTAGTTGCTCATTATATTTATATTAAAACGAAATAATACATAACACAATAATTAAATAAAAAACCGGTCTGCGTTAAAAATACTAACTAATAAACATATTTGTATATTTTTGTAAAAATAAGTAAAAAAAAAAAAATATTATATTTTTAACATAACAGTGACACTCGCGCAATAAAGACTAATCAAATGACATCATTCATCAAAACCTGTTCAGCCGTTTAGTAGTTACGAGGGAACATAGGAACGGACATAATAAAAGTCAAACACATAACCCTTCTTTTGGGCTTCGCCGCTGTTATTAACAATTAATTTAGGTTGTTAAACGAGTGACGTCCACGGCACAGACGAGTGATGCACGTGCCAACGAACACAGCCGAGCCTCGGGATTAGCGGCTCGCACCCGTCACGGTCTAATGTTAATAATCCTTAATAATATACTGAAAACCTGGCTGCAAATCGCTTCATATGTGCTTTTTAATTTGTGCAACTTCGCTGTGCAGGACTAGTATGAGTATACTTGTGGTAATAATAATATATATATAATAATAAATAAACTGGTTCAACCACAGATAACAAATTATTATGGTTAGAGAACATCTAAGTATTTGGTACCTGAAGTGTTTAACAAAATAAATATATTAAGAGAAAAAGTAAAAATTGGTAAAAGATCACTTAAGACAAAATTAAAAAACATTATACAGGATAGCTAATAGAACTAAATACGTTTATTTTGGTAGATTAAACCATAACAATATAATATATATTATAAAGAATATGCGTTCACTACATCAACTCGGAAGCGTCGCCGGATCGCCTCTCGCCGAGTGGACCACTCGCATGCTTGCCTAGCGTTGACTGACCACTCGATGTCCACTCGTTGACCACGCGACGTTCACTGGTGACAACGCGGTGTCCACCCGTGGACCACCTGTCGACAACGAGTTGACGCCGACGAGGATGGCTCTAATGAGCTATGACCTTAAGTGATAGTAATTAAAGTCTCTATTTATTTCATTATTGTTAAACCATAAGGCAAACACAAATAATATCTATTTATTATGTTAAAGTACATAACTTAAACTAACGACATGGATAACTCGGCTAGATTTATATTATTTCACAACACCACCGGCTTTATTTGACCATCAGTAGTCGCTTTAGTTATCTTGAAAGGCTTTCTACAAGAAAGACTCAGCAGTACAAAGACATAAAATATTGTTTCCCTGGGATTTATCTACCCTCCCGTTAACTCGACATGTGTTGTTCATTATTGGAAATGACATGTTACATTTGGTAAGGATGTCATTATATTTTTAATACGGTAAACATACTTAGTACAATGAATAATGACCGTTTATTTTTATGTATATCTCATTATTGTACTTATTAAGGGATAAGAAATCAAACAAATTATGGTTTTCATATTTCGTTTATTCATTAAGTGTTTTTTATTAATAAATTGGTGTATGTTGGCTCGGGGACGAGGGTTAATGAGATTCATTGATGGCTAGTATTTTTTACCATACAACTTTCGGCTCGTGTTGTCTCTGATGGGAAAACGGCTCACTTTTTAGGTTGACCTGTTTTGTTCGCTATCTCTGAATTATTTTAAAATGCGAGGGAACATGGTTGCCACAGATCTCAGTTTATTCCTGCTCAAGTCCCATCCATATGTGTAAAGGAACGGCATTATTAAATACAAGTAAAAATCTCTGTAAAAGTATCACCCTGATGGCGAGGTCGAATGGCCTGTAAAGGAAACACTAGTGTTTATATCGCTGTGACCTTTTATAATCAGTTATTTTATCTTCATCACTCTATTATCATCATCAATTTTATTTTTTGATATCATGTAGACTACTTATTTATTGTAACACTCATTAGCAGCACTCATGGTCAGTACAAGTTTGTCACATTCGACCCATATGAAGAGATAAAAAGGCTGAAAATAATTTCATTTTTATTTATTAATAAATCTGTATATCTAATAAGTATATCTTATATGTAAAAAGTTAAAGGGCATGTACTTATAATTTAGTTAGTATTATCTCGCTTACATAAGTATACAGGAACAGTTGAAACTTTGTTAATATTCTCATGTCATTCCCACGAACTTTGTTATCTAAAAGGTTATTTTTATTGTCAATACAATTGTCCAAATGTTTTAATTCATTCATTGAACATTGTTAAACTTGTGTCTATGTCAATAAAGTGTAATTAGAACAGAGAATAATTAGAACAAACACACTGGACAATATGTTTTTTTGGAACTGTCACAGAGAATAAGTACCATAACTTCCTTACAAAATGTTCACCCTTGATAGACACTTTATTCGACACACACTTCCAAATATGCAAACTCGTTTTTAAAATTAACTCCATCCTTTGAAGTTAAAAAGAATACTAACGCCCTGGTTGCAAAACTTATCTTATAGTGAAACTGAAAACTTACTAATACTGTGCTAATACCGTATCAGTTCACACACACACTCACATACATACACACGTCACGCACAGACTAACACTAGGTTTAAGTCTATCACTTATTTAGTTATTGTACAATATTGTGGAAATTAACGCCACTTGTTCAAGAGAAGGGAGCCTGGGGATCTGTTCCTCTCAGTTCCTTAGTCTCTCACAAAGGAAGAAATGAGTATTGAAATATGTAGTTATTGTAATATAAAAATTGTACCTACTTTACTTTTTAACCGACTTCAAAAAAGGAGGAGGTTCTCAATTCGACTGTATTTTTTTTTAATGTTTATTACCTCAGAACTTTCGACTGGGTGAGTAGATTTTGATGATGACTTTTTTATTTGAAAGCTGGTGCTATCCCTGTGGTCCCATTTCAATTTGGTCCAATTCTGACAGTGGCATCCATAAGAAAACCATATAAGTCTTTTATGGAATAGTTTTTTTTAATTAGGTTTATTTTTTGAAAGAATTATTTAGGTTTTAGTTTTGAACGTCAGTGCTCGCAAACTACTATGAAAATTACCTTTTTAACACGCTGTTAATAGCTTCATTTGCAATGACTAACAATGTAAAGAAATCTTTGAAGTAAATTTTGGGCTCATATGATTCGTTTCGACGAGTCCAACAGATTGTTATACTTAGATTACTGCTGTCCTTGTATACCGACAGATATATGTACTACTAGCTGCGCCCCGCGGTTTCACCCGCCTAAGTCCCGATCCCGTGGGAATACCGGGATAAAAAGTAGCCTATGTGTTAATACAGATCTACAGCTATCTACATACCAAGTTTCATCGCAATCGGTTTAGTAGTTTTTGCGTGAAAGAGTAACAAACGTTCATCCATCCATACGTCCATCCATCCATCCATCCATCCATCCATCCATCCATCCATCCATACATACATATATACATACATACATAAATACATACATACATACATCCATCCATCCATCCATCCATCCATACATCCATCCATCCATCCAAACTTTCACATTTATTATATATAATATATATTATCTTTTCTTTGCGTAGTAATTGTAATAATTATCACAACGGGTAGAAACATAATAATTTATTAAATACTTGTATGGGCATTTAGTATGCACTCTATTTTATAGGTACATAACATAAATTAAGTAAATAGGTATATACTTATATATCTAATATGTAAAATCATCAGATAGGCCTTGTCTGCTTAAATGGTTTTGTCTGTCATTCTCCATCGTGGGCACATCACATCACAATAGCGAAAATTTACAAATAGAAAAACACATTTACTTTGTTGAATGTTATCTTATTAAGTTTTATAATACTCTTACATAAAATAATACACAATAGGTACACTAGATGCAAACAAGACTAAGCTCCAATAAGTTAGCACGTGTACGCTTTGTGAACCAGTTTTCAACAGAATCCCGACTGTAACTTCGTCTGTCGACACCTACCTACTCTTTTCGGGGTTATATATAGGTTATTATTTTATATATAAATCCCACTAATATTATAAATGTGAAAGTTTGGATGGATGGATGGATGGCTAGATGGATGGATGGATGGATGTTTGTTACTCTTTCACGCCAAAACTACGGAACTGATTGCGATGAAACTTGGTATGTAGATAGCTGGAGACCTGGATTAACATATAGGTTAGTTTTTATCCCGATATTCCCACGGGATTGGGACTAACGCGGGTGAAACCGCGGGGCGCTGCTAGTTTATATATACATTGTCATGTACTTGTCATACTTTTAAAATTGTAATCTTATTTTAGTGTTACTGACATGATTTAAATCGTATTTTATAGTTAAAACTAAAACGAAAAACTAGCAATTGACTTTCTAAATCTGATAAAAAGTTGTAATATTGTAATCACCATTACAGGTACTTAATAAATATTTTAATGACTGCACGAATGACGTAGCGGTTTAAAAGTCGTGTGTTGTGGATTTAAATCCAACATGAGACCATTAACTTGTGTGGTTCATAAATAATTGTTCTTCGTCTGGGTATAATTTATATATGAGTAAAGACCCAATAATACAGCGATAGCCTAAATCAGAAGTTATCTCTTTAAAAAGAAAATAAATAAGAAATAACAACAGTACTTTGTTTCTGTTATTCCGTTAATTTAAGTTGCCGCGCAAGGATAAATAGATAAGGTAGGAGTTATTTTTTAAATAATATCGCTATAATTCTAAAGATACTTTAACAGTGAAGGCATTTTACCCTTGGATTCCGTATAACGATAAGAAATGCGAAATCTCAATACAGGCCGATTGTTGCAATCGCAACCTTGCTATTTAAATGTAAGCACTTATAATAAAAGATATAAAAATAATGCTAAGACCTTTAGTTTTGGTCGTTTTTCTTTATTTTAAGTAGATTAGCACTTCAACCATTGTGTTATTTCTTTTTCATTGAAAAATTGAACCAATTTTGATTAATCCTTAACTTTATTCAAAATGAGTTAACTCTGCTCAAGAATAACGTACGACCTGCGTTTAAATTTTGTTATTCCAAATTGCAGGTTTCTCCCACATTTCAAATGAAATCATCACGTTATAGTAAACCCCCACATTATGTTTTCCATAGATGTATGGTAAATACATTGAAGTAGGCATACTGATATGTCTGGTCCTAGTTCCAAATCCATAAGCTGTCTCAAATCGATTTTAAACGACCACATAACTCTTAGGACACTATCATCATTATTGTACATTAAATAAAGGTTATATGCCAGTAGTTATGGGGATGTTTTTTATAGATTTCGATAAATAATACGATGGGTGCATTAGAATGATGTTTACACATGTTGAGATGCAATCATGGTATTTTTAGTGTACTAGATAGTAAGTAATTAAATTATACCAACGCGAAGTTCGTATTGAAAATGAGATAACTCGTGGGATCGAATTGTGATACTGATATATTTAAGCTATTCCCTTAAATCTCTTTGGTTCTTTTTATGAGCGCAACAATTACTAAATATCATGTTTTTTTTTTTTGTGAAATGAATACTCACTATTTATAAAATTCTTTAAAAAAAAACCGACTTCAACAAGGAATAAAACTATTCCATAAAAGACTTATACATATATGGTTTTATCATGGATGCCATTGTTAGGACTGGACCAAATTGAAATGACACGGGAAGCACCAGCTTTCAAATAAAAAGAATCATCAAAATCGGTTCACCCAGTCGAAAGTTCTGATGTAACAAACATAAAAAAAAAACACAGTCGAATCGAGAACCTCCTCCTTTTTTTAAGTCGGTTAAAAAGCAAAAGTAAGCAACGGTTAGAATTGATATTAATTTCCCGGATGTAACACTGTTTGTGCAACGATAACTAATCACACTTTGTAGCTCTAATTATAGATAATGTTTGTAAACTTGACCTCTTGAGCAATTATAGAAGAGATCGGTTTTAAATAGTGTGCTCCGTAATTCACCGTAACTACATAAATTATACTTTTAGAATTTCCACACAACATTTTCAGACCCCGAGATTTCACTAAACATGTCGATATGGTTAAGGATCCAGGCACCGAAATTTTATTTTCAAATGCTTACAGCCTTAGTGGTGTCGTTAGAGAGAATTACTGGCGTGGTGCTGGCCTCCAGCTCTGGAAAAAATCTAATTAGTAATACGTATCTCGGTCATTTTGAGCAGCTCTGTTTGAGCAAAACCACATTAGGTATTGAAATTAAAGCCTAATATGTGTTTTCTGTCCGGCCAAAGCATATTTACTGTATTAATATCTGCGTTTACGGGTACGTATTTTACAACATTTTATTTAACTTGCAATGTTTGTATGTGTGTTCGGCACGGTTCCTGGAAGCTAAAGTAGAACCACTTCCCGATGTCTATTTGGGCTCAAATTTGGTGTACATATGTATCTTAGGTGACAATACAATAATATGGTACCATGGAGATGTTCTGATGATTGAGCCGGAAGACGGCCATAGGAACTTCTAAACCAAACAAGATAAACCCATCGAGTTTATGCTCTTTTGGTTATGTCTTGGTGCGTACTTTGGTGCTACATGATATCCAGAGTATGATGATGGAGTCGAAAGGTAGCCATAGGAACTTCTGAACTAAAAAGATAATTATTTATTTATTCATTCATTTGCGAATATGGGTATACATTTGCAGATCTTAAAGCTAATACAATTTTCTGTACTTTTACAATATTCTACCATTAGGCAAGCAAAGCGACAGGAAAAAAATTCATTGAGAAAGAAATTATAAAACTCACATTAAAATTATCATTTTATGTCATATTATGTTAAAAAAATAAACTATAATATTAATATCACGTCAAAAGTGTGAATATTTTAGGGATACAATAATTAGTATTCAGTCATTCAAAATATAAGTGTTATGTCGTATGAATGATAATAAAACATTAACAATAAAATAACAATGTGCTAAAGGAACAACAATTCAGTGTGATACGCATGCTAGATTATATTGATGTTATTGTCATCCAAATATTCTCGAAGAGAGTAGTAACATTTAGCTATAAGCAGTTTTTGAAGACGCCTCTTGAAAAGTAGTGAGTTTGGACTCGATTGATTTATCTTAAGGAGTACTATTTTAAACATCAAATCTACACTTAAATAAAACTTAGCTATAAAAGCTTGTTTAAAAAAATTACAATTAATTTATTTCTAGTCATGTTGATTCTCGGATTATAACCAATAAGAACATCACAATCATTTCAGCCTGAATTCTGCAGTATGTATGATTTTGTTTGTTTTATATGTGTTCCTATACCTAATGGTATCGGTGTAATCACCGATAACGATTAAACTTTTGCTGAGTTGTTTGGCGAGCCCGTAATATTTCTAACTAGAAGAAAGCATTGCCATGAAAGATGCACACAATGCATTTCATGTAAACTAACGTAACTATAGCCATAGACATAGGTTTTAGTCTGTTTCGAGTCATATTACGTTCGAACTTGTAATCACAATGCACACGAGTATGTTGTAAAACATAATTAAGTACGTGTGGTGGTTCTAAAGTGTTGCCTATTGAGCTTCACATCTACTAATTGCTGTTGCCTCCCACGATGAGAACAGATACCATCAACTCAGTTACAAAACAAAGGATTTTCAATTGGGCACAACGCACACCATCACTACACAATGAAAGCGAATGTACGTCGCAACCAGCTGCGAACTCTTTGTCTGGAAGGTCGCGACCAGGTCAATGGGTCGATGTTTCTAATGTGTATTTCGTAAAAATTTGCAAATAGTAGTACAAATATTTATAATCTTATTGGTTTTCGATAGAAATCGTGCATATAGTAACGGTTGACGTTTCTCCAGTCATAAAGATCGTAAGGGGAGTTGTGTTTACGGAGTGAGCAAACCGCAATAGGCTAATGAGGTGGAGTATGACCTAGGCCTATCCTTTCTAATAACTACTAAGGAGAATGACGAACTACATACAATCACACAGAATTTCTTCTCATCTACGAAGTTTAAAACTTACCATATGAAAAGAATTAAGTTCGTTGCATTATTAGAAACATGTGGCGCGGAGGTGTAACTGTGCGTTGCGCAATCGAGAAACTAAGTCCAAATTACCACACAGTACATTACCTATGTGTTTTCTACACAGTACAAGGAATGCAAACGTTTAGAGTATAGGGTTGCTAGGTTATATAATTCTATTCAAATATGTATAATATAATTATACAATAACATACACTCACGCCTGTATCCCCGGCGGGGTAAGCAGAGGCGTATTAACCACCTACCCACATTTTTCAAACTATGGTTTAGTACCACTTAGTAGTAGTAGTAGTAGTACGTAAGAGGGGGCCTAATAGTTAATACATTTATATTATGTAATTATCTTATTTTGTACAATAGATTACCTTATATATATAATGGCTTTTTCTGATGTAATAATAAGGTCTGGTGTACTTAGGTATCCTATATTAGGGTTGTCATACTAGTACTCATTATATTCTATTCTAAAACAGTAATAAATATTTCACGACGAGTTAAAACGAAATATGAATTGAAAATTTGTGAGCTATTTAGTTTATCTATGAAATGTTTAAATTTAGCTATTTATGCTTTAAAATACAGACGTATCACATTGTGTAATCGTAGTAACCTATAATATATGATAGTTTCTAGTATATTTATATTAATGTCCGCTGGCGGCAACTTTACGTACCGCTGCACAGATATAAATCACGTTATTACTCTCGACTTAACAATGTATATACATATAAAAAGCCATTTATAAAATATTATACAACTAAAGAGTTCGTATGTCTAAACGCGTTAAATTTTTAAACTAAAAGTTCGAATTGAAAAAGGATTTTTTGTCTTTCTTCTCTGTTTTTAAAAAAGATTAGAGTAGACTACTATACCTCTTGCTCTTGCTATGACTTCGCTACTTATAGAGGCCGAGTATTAAGTGTGTAAATGTAGCGGCTAATGAAACAGCGTTAATTATTGATACGTATTTATAAATATTAATCATTGATAGGTATGTCGTTACATAACAGTCAAGTCGCATGTGCTGTACCTATGTATGTAGAATTGTAAATGTGAAAGTAGTACTGTGTAAAAAATAATGTCATAAGAGAGAAATCTTGTTATCTAAACAAATTAGCACGAGATCATAGAGGCTGACAGTTTCAATGACATTGCTTTAGCTTGATATTGCATATATTGCTAACATCTAACTGTCAGTAGTAAACCACTTATTATATGGATTAAAAGCGACATCACACCATGAATCCGGTCTCACATTTTATCAATGACGTACCGTTATACGCATAAACTATAAATTGTTCGATTAGTTATACAAACTGCATTCATCGATTGAGCAAGTTCCTCTCTTTTAGGCCGTATTTCTTAACACTTTCAATGCATCCGGTCGATATGATAATATACACGATCTTGTAGCCGGATAGCCCACTTTTCATACAGTTCCATATTACAATTTAATTGCCCGTTGTACCGATTTTATCAAGCACTTTAATATTAATCAATTATGCTAAATGCTGGAGATAAATTGTGTTGATTGCTCTTTATATTATTTTAATAGTTGATTGCGGTAAAATGTCATAGCATTGTTGGTAGTTTGTCAGGAGTTGAAATACTTACATATTAAAACAAGGTGCCGGGGCCTTATTGATACTGATATTTATTTACTAAACTACTTTTAATAAAAGAAGTTTCTTAGTAAGTAGGAAAGAATTGAACTAAGGAACTTTTAAATAGCTGTCGTTACAGTTTTTTTACAGTAAGTCCACTTACGCAGTTTTATGAGTGTAATGCTATTGCGCAATGTGTTTGGTCACACACGTCCATTGATGATACCAGTTAAAACATAGATATTATCTATCTATTGTGTTGCATGTGAAAGTGTGACTGCGTAAAATGGAACGTGGCCTTTTTGTACTTAGATAGGTATCTAAAAATCAAAGGCTATATATATAGTAAGTAGGTAGAAACTCATGTATTTTTTCAATTCTATTTTTATTGGAAAAAGTTTATCTTCAACAAACAGTCACCCTTTTTTAACTGAACAAAGCAAAGACTGCACGTGAAGCGAGTCAAATAAGTCGTGTAACGACTATGAGTTCGATTCCCACACGGGACAACAATTTGTGTGATCCATACATAGTTGTCCCGAGTCTGAGTGTTCCTTCCAGTTGTTTAAATGTTTGTAAAGTCCACACAGAATCATTATTAGTACGAGAGTTGCCTTTTAAAAAAAATGCTTGATTCTGTATCGTAGCAGTTCTTTAATTGCAACAGTTAAAGAATATGTAATGGGTACTTATTGCAAGCAATGCATACATTGTATACACATTAGTGCAGAGAAAAGTAATACTATATTTCTTTAGTTTAAATTGACATTAATTGTTAAATAATTTCCATGAGAATCATTTTGACTTATAACACTAAAGAGGCCGCGCTTAGCCGAGATTATCTTAGTAAATTAGAACCAACGTCAATTACTTACTTTCAAAATATTTTTCCCACAACTTACAAAACAAAACACTGCTAGACTTGCGATCTAAACGCCTCTTTCTGAACACTATATTCTTGTATGATTTATGCAATAACAGATGCGACAGCCCCGAATTACCGAATAAGTTATATTATTATGTTATTATTATATTATGCGCGCGTCCACTCTTTGCTGTTGTTTTTTCAGTCACACTAATAGTCAATACTTAGGTATAATTGACATTTCACAGATTTAGACTGTCGTATAGTAAATTTAGACATTTGGCAACACAAAAACAAGCTTGGATAAAAAAAAAAAAGAGAATACCTATTTAATTTCAATTTGAGCACATTATAGTGTGAGTTTTTTAAGGTATTGATTCACTCGCTTTAAAAAAAAATTGTCGTCATAATTTGAGTTATTATCTATAAACCGTCGCTATGTCTAGCAAGTCCATTATCGATAGCTAAAGGTTTCATTGAAAGAAAAATAATAACAACACTGCAGCCTCTTAAATGACATAACAAGAATACAATTAACGTGCCCTTCAGTGTATTCACTCAACATAAAATATACGATAAGAAACCATTTTTCTTCTACCTGCAAACACGTCATGAATTTAAATTGCTCACAAACATTATTTTTATATTACTCACTAATTACTGTTTACTCTTTAACATGTAGGTAGGTATGTATGTATGTATGTATACAAGATAGCTTTGACTGAATAATATATCACGCCGAACTAGAGCCTCCCATTCCATTATAACATTTTTGCTGAATGAGATCTCTTATTTCCATGTCACCGTAAAATATTTATGATTAAATTTATAATGGTATATAATTGTACTGACCAAAAAAAAAAATTTCTTTCGTCTTAGGGTTCCGTACCCGGAGGGTAACCAACGGGACTCTATTACTAAGCCTCCGCTGTGCGTCCGTCTGTCTGTCTGTCAGCGGGCAGTATCTCATGATCCGTAATAGGTTGAAATTTTAACAGAATGTGTATTTCTGTATAACAAATAATAAAAGTAAATAGTAAATTGCAGATTAAAAGGCTCCCTACTAGAAACGTGTTTTTTAAAGTATTTAAAATGTACCTACATAGTTTAAATCTTGTACGATTTTTTTTGTTATGGTATAGGAGGCAAACGAACAGACAGGTCACCTGATGGTGAATGACTACCGCCGCCCATGGACACCTGTAACTCAAGAGTCACAAGTGCGTTGCCGCCCTTTAAGGTGGGAGTAGGAGAAGTGGGGGAGGGGGGAAGAGGGAAGAGTGGGGAAGGGGAACGACGGGAATAGGGGAGAGGAAAGGGTTAGGGCCTCCGGTAACCTCACTCACGCGGCGAAATGCAATGAGAGCATCGCTTCACAGCCCGTTTTCTGTGAGGCCGTGGTATCGAGCGGAGTCGAGCCGGCCCTTACGTGCCGAAGCATGACTTTCCCACGTATAATTATGGTGCGGAACCCTTCATGCGCGAGTCCGACTCGCACTTCACCGGTTTTATTTATATTATTATGTAAGCTGTTAGAGAGATACGGGTGAAATGTTGTATTTTAGTAATCAACATGATTGCTATCGAGACAAAAAACATCAATTTTGGTTGTCTACATTTAGTAACGCTTAAAAAAGAAAGCGTGCAGTTTTTATCTTGGCTTTCATTTTTACCACCGTTTTCTACAGATTTACTGATAGATATATACACATTGTACTACATAATATTATAAGTGTAGCATTGTTACTTGCACAATCACTTTTAGGTTGGTTGGCGTATTAAAAAACTCCAGACTGGTATGGGTAAGTCGATTGGGAGTTGCATCTGACGTTGTGAGCAGCTCGATGATGAAGTTGCCATGGATATATTTTAGAATAATTCCTTCCAACGTAATATATCATTGCAAAGAGGTCCAAGACTGCTTATGACTTTTGTTATCGTTGACAATTTTATTTGTCTGTCCAACAGCGGGCCTAGGAGTATTTTGACAGACATTGATCCACACCACACTTTTTGACAAAAGTCCATGAACTAATTAATGCCTAGAAAAAGATGTAGTTACAATTAATGCTAATTAATAGTTATTTCATGTAATAGGATTTATAAATATTCTGAATAAGACAGAAACATATAAACTTCAAAAATAACACAAGTTAATAGTAAATAAGTTGAAATAAATTTGATGCAAAGAAATCCCACTGGGGATCATTTTTGAGAAGGGGATTTATGTGGACGAAAAATCTAAATGGATCCAAGAGGATTCAAGGACGGGTTTGGATGGACAGTTTATTGGACAGAGCCCTTTATTATTACACATTTCGTTTTGAATATTTTAATGAAATAATATATTAAGTAATTAAATGTACCGCGCGTTTTTCCCGAATAAGTCGTTTCTCCAGATTTTGTGTACCCATAATTACAATCTTCTGGACGGAAACCGAATATTTTTCCGCCGAAAATTCACTGCCGCTTGACCCGAAAACTTAACTTCGGACAAAACATGACAGCCACATTAGGAAAACAAAGCGCCACCGAGACTGTTTATACTTAATTTATAAAAAAATGCCCCAATTTTAATATTTATCTGGCAAACTAGTATAGAGCAGTCCGAGTCATGTGTACCGACCAAAAACGGCATTACGCCCGTACAATATCCGCTTAGCAATGTATGAACAAACAGTAGAAAAATACGACATAATTTCGACATAAATACAAACAAACGAAACCCTAACATATAAAAATCTTTATAACAAAAAATTAAACCGACGAAATAACTAAAAAGCAATAAATAAATAAACCTCTTAAGTCTTGAGCTTATTTACATAAACTATCAAATTTAATATTAACTTATTTTGAGTAGGCGCCAAACAACGAACTGATTAATTATCTAAATTTTATATGTACCTACGTAGAAATGGACATGGCTATACGTAGGTAATTAATCATTTGCACACACCACTGAACCGATTGCGATCAAACTTGCTATGTAGATAGCTGGAGACCTGGATTAACGCATAGGCTACTTTTTATCTCGATATTCCACCGGGATCGGGACTTACGCGGGTGGGTTGCGCTGCTAGTATTAACATACATTTTAAAGTGGAATAATAATTTTGTGCAGTAAACTGCGCAGAACCACAAATACACAAATACAAATATTCACACATTTGAAAATACTTATCCTTAATGTAATGTTGATGTTGTTTTCATGTACTGATATTTTGCTGGAATAAACAAGCAAATAACGTTACCTAACCAGTCTGAAATAGCCTAGTTTATGTAACTACCAAAAACTGATAGTTATTAGTAGAAGTACTTCAAATGGTACTTTTGTTATGGTTTCTAGAAATAATTTAATCTGACTCACTTGCATAAGAGTAGCTCGTTGGGCACTTAGTGTTTTAATGGGGATTATAGTTAACCGCCATGTCTCAGTGCCATAGATCATTACTAATGATAATACACGCTGGTAACACCCCGGGAACTTATATTTAATTAAAATATATTTTTATACAGTACTAGCTGCACCCCGCGGTTTCACCCGCGTAAATCCCGATGCCGGGAAATATCGGGATAAAAAGTAGCCTATGTGTTAATCCAGGTCTCCAGCTATCTACATACCAAGTTTCATCGCAATCGGTTCAGTGGTTTTTGCGTGAAAAAGTAACAAACATCCACCCACCCATCCATCCAAACTTTCACATTTATAATATTAGTGGGATACTTATTATGAATAGGATAAGCTGGTAAGCGGTAAGGCTATTTTTATGTGAACTTACTTTTTAATTTTAGAATAGGGCATTCAAACAAAATTGTTTGCATTTAAACGTAATAATAGTAGTACTGATCAAACTGAAATCATTAACTATCTGAATCACAATGCGATAAATATATCAGAATTCACATTTAAAACTTGTTTTGCTAAGCAATAAAATAGATAAGTGCTGAATAATAAAAACTCACGGTTACTTTACCAAAAACTTTTACACAACAGTCTAAAACTAAGGTGGTTCAACCACTAACAATAATAACGGAATAAGTCGATTGTCAAAATAAGCAATAAGCTTATATGCATCCTAAGGTTTGATAATAAGACCTAGTGGGAGCTTCTACTTGTAAATAATGTTGATTGGTGGCCAAGTCATTGTAATCTTATTAAAAGAATTGCTAAAAAACACTATAAAAAAGTGAACTCCACTATAGTCGATAACTTTACTTATGAAAGTCTAAAATACCTACCTACTAGAATATTGAAGTGATAACTAATCTGTATCCGAACTACGAGTTTTCATATCGAGAAAGGCCCACAGTATATGTAAGCACTGCTCATAGAGAATAACTGAAAATGTTTCTCCTATAAGTAGACACTACGTCAAAGCAGCTCTCATGATTTTTGCATGAGCCAAGCTTGAAAATTGTTTTTGTTTCGATAACTTACAACGTCACGCAATTCTCAACTAGGTAGTTTTATATAAGACGGCATTAAATTTCCAAATAAAAATCTTTTTAACAAAAAATTAAACCGACGAAAAGCGAAAGTCATCGCCATAGCGTTTCGTCTTAAATATTTTAGATTCAATGAATTTAATCAAGCATTAAATCGGCCCATAATGTCAATATTTGTACTAATTTTCAAGTCTACCTTTTTGAAATAAGCTGTAGTAAAAAATTCCGAAACTAACAGGTTTATGACAAAATGATCATATCATTTTATCTTGAGAAAAAAATAAAAATAAAGTAAATGTAAGTTGCCTCGGGCGCCTACTTAAGTGTAATATTCTCTTGTCTTTATAATAAATATATCAGTAAAACGATCTTTAGTGTAATATGATCGCGTGATGACGGTCATCGCGGATTCCAACACGAGATGAATATGACGCAACCTATCAAGGCTAAAATCGTATCACTTCCTCATTAATTAACCGCATATACCGATAAACGGTATTACATCCTACTTTAAATTACCACAAAACGACTATGCCCACATACATAATGTGTCATCGATGCGTATCTGTACAACGAGAGGTGTCGTTGCTTTTTACACGCTTTATATTAGCTTCACTTGTATGTTTGTTTGTATGTTTGTAACCGACTCCTTTGGGCGCGATTTTGACCCACTTTAAACGGCCAGATTTCATTCAAATTTTGCACACGTGACAAAGACCGACGACAATGCAATAATTCGATTAATTTTTTTATTTTTAGTTAAATTTTCTATAAAAGCGTGTTTTTTAGTTTTTTAAACTATAATTATTACTATATGTATGTAGCAGCCACAAAAATATGTAATGCAACTAGTTTGAGTAATCAACGCGTATATAAGATTCTTTATTTGTACACCGTCATAAGATTGGTTGTAAAACTTGTACAAAAATTTAAAATACTCAAAAATCTAATCAACAAATAGAAGAGCTGACGAACTAACGGCTAAACAGATTTTATTAAATTATAGCTAACAACACTCGATCAAGTCACATATATATAACATCCCTCGTTTTTGCGTCGGGGGTTATAAAAATGTAGTTATAATGGCATGGCGGCCTTTCCAGATCTTTTCCAGAAAACTTTTGGATGGATAGGAATAAAAAAAAGAAGAATAATGCTATTACAGACGAGTCCATTCGTGACCACGATCGGTGCAATCGATCGAAACGTCGAGTAAACAAGAGGTGTTGTACCTTTTAAATATTATCGCGATTAAGTCCCGAATTACACATCTAATATATAACAGACGAGTTTCTGAGCACTACGTTAAAACCAGTTTATTCGAATTGTGCTACCGTACACATATACATATATAACATCTAAACCGAAATGCATATACCGTGTCGTTTTTGGCACGACTTGCGTCTCTTTTAATTATTTATAGTTGTGATTTAGTTGCTGGTTTAGGTAGCATTGACGTAAGTACATAAATTAGTGTCCAGTGTAACTCACTAAGTACTATTTATATCCATCGCATTTGGTAGGATAGAATGAATCGCCCATAAAAATAAAATTGATCGCTGTTTTTTCAAGACAGTGAGTGAGATGAGATGACTAATTTTATTGTAATTCAATTTAGATATGTATTACCAAATTAAATTTTAATGTTTGTCGATGTCTATAGAGTCTTGTCATGTGGTCTTGTTTTCGTTTACTCTCAATCAAACTCTTCTCTGTAAAATGTGTCTGTGTATCTGTCTGGCTGTGACATCGTAGCTCCCAAACGAATGTATCGATTTAAGTGCGTTTTTTTTTGTTTGAAAGGTGACTTGATCGAGAGTGTTCTTAGATATAATTCAAGAAATCCTGTTCAGCCGTTCGAAGATCATCAGCTCTTTTCTAATCGTTGAAGGGATTTTCGGGTATTTAGATTTTCTTATTTATGATTATATTACAGTACAGTACGTAAGGTACTAGAGATATGTAAACAAATCTAGGAGTCAATGACCCCACTTATAATTGTCTTATTGAAATAAAACTTTATATATAGTCTTGAAACTGATCTGATGATCTAGCCAGGAAGTAGATAGTGGAACTCTTCAGTGGCTACTAGTAAACCCCTCGAGTTGGTTCTCATATGATTCGTTTTGACGAGTCCAACAGATTGGGCTTGGTTACGATGGTCTGATGATGAAAGCAGGCTTTGGATAGAGGAACTATTAGTATAGAGTACTATTATTAGTAGTATATCAAAGGGGGCAAGGCCCTCCGCACGCAAGGGCGTGGCTGCCTTATGTTTAAGAGGCGGCCACGGTCTGCCGGGGTTTTCGGGGACTTCCTTCCTAGGGTATACCCGAGTCCCTTGCAATAGACACATTTATGTGGTTTTAGTCGGTTCAATTCCGACATACCACTTCACTGGCAGCCCCGGTGGGGTGATGACCCGAGGGGGTTTCCACTCCATAAAAAAAAAGTTATATGTATCAATCGTCGTAAATGAACGATGTACATAAAACACGGATGTATAGATCACGAGATACATTAGTGTTATAGTCCTGAATCATGTATGAAATACCAGCACTTACCGTTAAGAGATAGTAAATCCGCAGAAACCACAATTTCGCTTAGATGTTAGCTTGTAAGTGAAAATAAAGCGTGTTTATATATGGCATAACCATTACATGTGCAATTGTGGTAAGTACACGTGTATCATATATATTGTATATGTCTATAGTCTATAGGTATCATTTACTAGTTTTAAGCCTAACATGTTTTGATTCCCACACCAAAACTACCCTTTAGATTGTTATATATCTGGTCATTCTTTTTCCATCCCAAGGTTGCCTGGAAGAAATTGCTTTTAGCGATAAGGCCGCCTTTTGTACATATCAATTTTTGTTTTTTTTTTACGGTATAGGGGGCAAACGAGCAGACGGGTCACCTGATGACTACCGGCGCCCATGGGCACTTGTAACTCGAGAGTCACAAGTGCGTTGCCGCTCTTTAAGGTGGGAGTAGGGGGAGAGGGGGAAGAGTAGGAGTGGGGAATAGGGGGGGGGAAGGTTTAAGGCCTCCGGTAACCTCACTCACGCGGCGAAATGCAGTGCAAGCATTGCTTCACTACCGGTTTTCTGTGAGGCCGTGGTATCGAGCGGAGTCGAGCCGGCCCATACGTGCCGAAGCATAAACTTACTGTAAGCAATATTTAACAATAAAGTTTGTTCTTTTCTATTCTACAATGATTATTTCAAATCTTTGTTACAATCATTTTAAAGTTTGTTGATTGTAACTGAAAATGTATACCTGGGCTCAAAATAGATTTCCCTTTTAGGTTGATCAGATTAGGTATAATAAATGATTCAGGTAATTTATGGATAGTTTTACATACGATGTGTACTTTCGTCTATTTTTGTTTTTTTTAAAAGACAACTCCCGCATTAGGAATATTCCTGTGTCGCGGGGGCTTCACAAACATTCAACCAACGGACACAAAGAACACCCAGACTCGGGACAACAATTTGTGGATCACACAAATTTTTGTCCCATGTGGGATTTGAACCCACAACACTCGGCGCGGCGTAGTGGCGAGGTGACCACTTAAACCATTGCGCCAATCATGCAGTTGAGACAAACTGTTAACACAAGACAATGTTATGAACAAATGTTCATAACATTGTCTTGTGCTACACATCGCCATCCGACAAAAAAGTGTCACATCACAAAAAAAGTGTCATATCACAAAAAAAGTGTTAGATCACATGTTAGGTACGTTTTGACATTTTTATAGCATTGAATAGCATATGTTGCATTTGGTCAGCTGTAAAAACATCGTTATTAGCTCAGTGAAAAATGGAACAAAGTTCCCTTTTGTTTTGTTCAATTCACCGGCATAAAAGTCGTGTTTTCTCGAAATAGCTGTTTTTGTATTATGACACTTTTTTGCCGGGTGGTGACATAATATAAATTATCTACCTGTTTAAAAACATCAATAAGTTATTTTTAACTCTGTTGTTACTCTTTGATGTAACCTTATTTTACCTACTCCACTTAATGTAATAAAAATATAAAATGTGTTACGCTATTACGTGATAAATATTTATTAAATATAATAATTGGATCGGACTTCCAAGTAGATAACATCAAAAACAATTTTTATTCATCTATATAAGGTAATTACAGCTCCTTTCGTCCCGTAGGTAGTTGGAAGTAAATGACGTCAGTAGGGTGGTTAATTGGACGTGGCGACGCGGATGTCACTTGTTCTCTTTCATTAGCTCGTTAATTAAAGTTTTCATTATTCATCACTATGATTATACTATACATTTCAAAAGAGAGGCCCTTCATGTTCATTGGACTGGTTAGATACTGCCTCGAGTCAGTACAAAAATGTTTATCAAAAGCTACAATTAAATGTGTCAATGATTGTTTGCGTCGAGGTGCGTTTTTTATATATAATATACGTATCTACTAATTTTTTTAGAAATCAGAAAGGTTAAAGAAAAAATTGTATGTATTTGAACTAAGCAAAAAAGATACATAAACATACAAACGGCGGCAAACCCGAACCCGTGCCAAACAGAGGGACTTGTAGGTAAACAAAGCTGCATAGAACTTGGGAAGTACCTCCTTGTTGGAACTTTAGCCAGAAGTCACACAGGCAACTAGAAGACGTCTGCATTTGCACACCCACGTTGTGCCCGGCAAGGTTATTTAACCAAGCACCCAACAATGTTCTAAATGGGGGTATCCCATGCGGAAGTTTTATCCAAAATGAAATACATACGTAAAAAAAAAATTGCTGGCCTCTGCCTGCAACAAACGGAGAAATATATGTAATGTAAATACAGAGTCAAGTACTATGTGCAATTATTTATTTATGTGTAGGCTTCGCGGCTTATACTTTACTTCATTTGGTCTTAATCGATTTATAATGAAGAGTATAAAGAAGTCGAAAATAAAGAGTTGTGTTATCCAGATATTTCACTCAATACAAAAAAATAAAATTGAAGTGTCTGTTTGTAATGTCAAAATAATAGTTTTTTTAAGCTCATACAGTCATTTGCACGATGACACGACGATAATTAATTAGTTTTTAAAATTTTTGTCTGTCTGTCTACCGTCTGTAGACCGATTTCTACGGGACTTTCACTGGCAGATAGATGGTGTTATATAGAGTAACTTAAGTTAATTTTATTTTGGAAAAATAATTAGGGTTCCGCGCAAAATATATACGCGAGCGAAGACAAAACATTACTAATGGAAAGGAGAAAGACGGCATTCTCTGTGCTCACACGCCTTTATGTGTTTAAACCGCAACAAAATACGCGTGATGCACATAAAATGTATAATTTTCGCATTTATTTTAATAGTTAGAGGTAATAGGCATAACAGTTTTAAAAATACTGTTTAACTTATAATTTATTTTTTTACTTGTAATATTTTATTACTTAAATAATTATCCAAATTGCTATGTTAGTTATATATGTATGTTAAGAATAATCTACATATTCGTAATACATAATATTATTATGATACTTATTTTATAATTACAATAATATATTTTAGTATCTTCTACTCAAGATTGATAGCGTACAACTGGAACTTTAATATTATCGAAAATGGGGCCTAACGGAAGGCTTGGTCTAAACCGTCCAAAATGTATTGGATTTTCAGATGGTTAAGATTTTTGCATTGATTGCAAAAATCGCACTGTTTTATACAAAAACAATGAAAATTACTTAATGGTTTTAAATTAGTAATTTTGTTAACTTTTTCTAACAACAGTATTACTACTAGGTACATATCTTCAGTATGAATATTCAAAGTATCTTCCATGAATAAAAACCGGACAAGTGCGAGTCTCACTCGCGCACCGGGGGTTCCGTAAGCAAACAAACTTGTATGTGGATAGTGCGTTTGCGATGTACGACAAAGTCAACTTTCCAACCGCAAAATATAAGTTTGTAATCACAAAAACTATTTTTTTATGTGATGTGGATATGAGCCATGTGTTACTATTATTATTTAAAAAATAAATGTTACATAGTTATAGAAGGTTGATATGTCATTAACATGGACGACCACCATTATAACTGTTGAATTAATAAAAGTGTAATTGTGTTCTAATTAATCTTCTTTATTGAATGTTGAATAAATCTTGTATTTATGTTTGTCCTCAGGTACACATCAGAAGATGATAAGACGTGGCCATGACCTTAACCCCATATTCACAAACATTGAATTGGCAATCATCCAGAACTTTAGTATTGTATGCTAGAGTAACCTCAATGTTGCAGGTTTTCCTCCAACATTTAAATAGGATATAAGTTCGCTATGCCTACTGTTCGCCACATCAAAATCTCTTATTTATTTTATTAAAAATAGGGGCAAACTATAGTAGATGATAAAACAGTTCAATATTTAATAAAAATGAGTTCATAAACATTATGACTAGTTATACCGGTAAAGCAATGCTATTGGTCGGTTGATATATATTGTTGAATAGTGGGGTTATAAAAAGCTAGGAATGTATTATAAGTTGATAACAATCACTTGAGTGATGACGGAGGTACGAACAGCATAGCAGTTACTGTTAGTTAGTGATTTTGATAGTTTATGGCAGTGGTGGTAAGACTGTTTCTAACACTACTTCAATAGGTTGAAGATATCCAGTTAATTATAATGATTGTGTCGGGGCTTTTGTGGAATGAAATTCCTTATCGCACGTTACACTTTAGGGGCTCGGCGGGTGAGGGCTAGCGAGAAAAAAGTGTAAGTGCAACGAAAAATGCTGACCGCAAGTTGATTTATTTTATTTACGACATCTGCGGATTCTGCGCGGTACTACAGTAAATGAACTAATGAACTTGGTTTGACACGCTGCCGTGTGTCTAGATGTTTGTATTTTAATTATCCATATATTAGTTCGGGCCACTTTCACAGATGGCGCATTTTTGATTTCGAGTTTTTATAATATTGACTATATTTTAATATAATTTATTCAATTCATCGGTGTGTGGATGTTTTTTACTCTTTCACGCAAAAACTACTGAGCCGATTGCGATGAAACTTGGTATGTAGATAGCTGGAGACCTGGATTAACACATAGGCTATTTTTATCAGGATATTCCCACGGCACCGGGACTTACGCGGGTGAAACCGCGGGGCGTAGCTAGTGTTAAATATTATTTTCCGTGTAATGCTGAATGCAAAGTAGTCGTATTTATTCGACCATTTAATGCAATTACTAATCATTTTTTACCCCCGACGCAAAAAGAGGGGTGTTATAAAGTTTAATGTGTCTGTGTATCTGTCTGTGGCATCGTAGTTCTCAAACGAATGAACCGATTTAAGTGCGCTTTTTTAACCGACTTCCAAAAAGGAGGAGGTTCTATGTTCGTCTGTATGTATTTTCTTTTTGTGTACGTTCATCGATGCGCTACAAAAGACCAGAAATGGTCAAGGTGGCACTAAGCACTTAAACAATAAAATGTTCATCGATATTTTCGCCAATTGTGAACCGATAAAAACATTTTTTTTTTAGTTCGAAAGGGTAACTCCCGAGGTGGTCCCATTATCATCAAGTCAGGATCTGATGATGGAATCTTAAGGAAATCGAGGAAAAACGAACTAACTAACAATAATAAAATCTTAGAAGTCAATTTTGACCCACTTCCCGGTTTCCGATTAAGCTGAAATTTTGCATACTTAAGTAAGTTCATTAACAATGCAATAATCTGGTACTATTGAGCTGATCTCTTGAAGAAGATGAAGTCAGGAGGTGGATAGTGGAACTCCTCAACAGCGAACAGCAAAGACACGAAATTTTTGTGAATGAGTGGGTAGCGCTTATAATAATAATAATATTAATTTATTTTTCGCTTATGAGAGCCTATTTGTGGTTTTGGAGTCGGTTTAATGTTTTTTATAAAAATATTTTTTTAAAGATGACTTGTTCGAGAGTGTCTAATATCTAAGAAGATATAATTCAAGAAAATCTGTTCAGCCGCTTGAAGATCATCAGCTCTTTTCTAATCGATGAAGGGATTTTCAAGTCGGAGGTGCTTTAAATTTTAAATTTATTAGCACGATTTTTCGATTCGTTAGAGGAATAGATTGTGCGCATAGTATTATAAACTTCAACTAGCGATTGTGTTCCCGAATTATTCACCCTGAGATGAGTCCAGAGAAAACGATACCTCGTCTTCGACATGATACATAAGTGCGTATAATAAGAGTTTGCTCCCTTTGACTATTAATGTTCTATACATATTCACGCAATGGGTGTCAACGTGACTAGGAATTACGTAATATATTTTGATCGATCTTTTCGCCTAGCGATTTAATTAGCAAACATCAGCTTATTATTTCTATGACGTTTTCCGATTCCAGGGTCGGACCGTGACGTTAAGTAAGCTCCTAATAATTTTTTTTTTCTCGACCAACGATTTAGATCGTAAATGGTTTACTTAAAACTGCGACTAATGCGTGTAAAGTTTTTTAATTATGTTAATAGTATGGAACGAGGTCGTTATGTGTAATTTTAAACCGTTTATTGTAATAGGTAGTAATCGACTTTCACATTTGTGTCCGAGATTATAACATTATCCGTGGATAATAACAATATGATTAATACATTAAAATATAAACGGTAAAAGCCCAGGTGGATATATTATAAATATATGTATTTATACAGGAATTTACGCGATTACGAAATAGGTATTACATGACTCTTAACTTGCCTGACGTTTCGACCAGGTTGCACTGCCTGGCTCAGTGGTGCACACCCTCCGTCGAGATCGTGAGGTAGAAGGTTTTTCATCGACCCCTACATTTTCGATATTTTTGTTTCGCCATGTACCCTCACATGCTATAATAGCAGTGTCCCTAGTTTGTAAGCAAACCGATGTGTTCTTATTTTAATGTTTATCCGACTGCGCATAAATGCGAGGTGGCATGTTTAATTTTTTCTTTAAATTTTATTTCCTTGTAAATACATAATTATATCATAGAACGCGAAAGTTTAAAAGTAGGTGAATATATTGTAAAATTTTTATATTGGGCCTTATTCTTTGACAATCATACCTTGCATAGTTATGTCGATTTAATAACTAGCGCATGTATAATTGTATAAGTTAACTTAAATTTGCCAAGATAATAAGACATCGCACGCATTTACGTTAAATTATAGACAATATACCTATATTTTACATTCTTGGTGTTATCCTTCAATCTCAGGATTCTCCACGTAAGCAAAAATAATACCAGCCAAGTGCGAATGGATCTCGCTCTCTTAGGGTTAAGTAGCACAACAATACTTCTGAAGAAAATTGATCATAGTTTACTTATTTAAACAAATACTGACTGGCCTGTTGGTCTAGTGGTTAGTGACCCTGACCGCTATATTATAGGTCGTGGGTTCGATTCCCACCTGAGTCTGGGTGTTCTTTGTGTCCGTTGTTTCTATGTTTGTAAAGTTTGTAATAATTCAACCTTGTAATGCAGAAGCCTTTATAATTACAATCGGTTTAAGGTTGGAAGTCAAATGTTATAGAGAGTAATACTACTCAAATCTTTGGAATTGATTAAATTGGCAACAACAGGGGATTGACACTGAATAATGACTGGATATCATTGTCAATAAGCAATTAAATCATTATGTCCATCTAACGACTAATCTTTTAGGCATCTATGAACTTACCACTAGCAGTGCACCCATACTTGTTTGCTTCCTCAATATTAAAAAATTGTTACCGTTAACAATGTTATAAATTTGCATTATTGTAATACAGCCGTTGCCGGACGTAAAAAATGTAGGTAAGCTACCGATCGATATCTCTAGACATTGACCTAAATCCTTTACTTTATTGTTCTCACAAAACATTGCACGTTTGTAAAAGAATAATATTCGAATGCAAAGAAATTTTTAATAAACATCGCTGGTTACTGTAGGTCGTTTTAGCATCAGTTTGAATCGGCTATAGTATGCTCTGTCCTGTGATAAAAGGCTCCTGTTTGATTTAGAATTAGTCCGATTCTCCCGTATTATTGTTTTAAGTGCCTAGTGCCACCTCGACCATTTCTGGTCTTTTGTAGCGCACTTTTGCTTTACACTTCACTGCTCAGACTTATGGCTTCGAGAAACCTCCAGATCCTATCAGCAGTGATTGTTTGTATTTCCTGCGGTTGTATGATGTGTAACCCTAGGTTAATACTTCCGTGCCGCATTAGTGGGCCACGAGAGCATAGAATATACATTGCAGTTTCTTCTGCCTCTCGACAGAATCTGCATATTGTGTTCTCGCCCAACTTTAGGTTGAACATATCTTTGTTCAGTTTGCAGTGTCCGGTGAGGACTCTTGTTACTGCGCAGGTTTTGTATCTTTTGATGATTCTCCCGTATACGTTTTATATTATGTCTTAGTAAACGTTATATGAATGCTTTATTTATCCACATACAGTACAGAGGTGGACTTAATGTCTAAGGTATTTTCTGCCAGTGCCAGTGAATGCCTCTTAAGGAATATATTATTCTTTATCGTAACATTCAAGCGTTTGGTTTATCAAATGAAAGAGTAAATTGGACGGGGGATTTCAGTAAAAATACTTAGTTTCTCATGCATCTACTACAGATAGTAATTGTGATTACTTGGTTGTCTTAATTGCGTTGCTTGTGAAGATTTGGAAATCAACTTTTTTTTAAGATCTATGATTCATACTCTGGTCTAATATATGCCTTATTTTGATCTGTTTATTAGAAACTACACGGTTTTACTCACGTTTGTATTTCGGGGATGCCCGACTAGTTTCGGACCCGACGGGGGCCCTTTTTCAAGGAGTGAAACGTCCTGCCGCGACGGTGTCAAGTGTGACGCCTGACACCATCGCGGCAGGACGCTTCACTCTGGTCCGTATTTCGGATTTTGAATAAAATAATGATATTTTGTTCTGGTGCTAGTCAAACAAACTAATATATTGATCTTATAAAATTTGTTGAATACTACGAGGTGACAAAAATAACCAGTAGCGTAACATAAAAAATATTCATTTTTACACAACGACGACATGTCGATTTGCGGACAGATACTTAATCCGATCGATATTCTTGAATTTTCCACTCGATTAAGTTCCGAGCGATTGCCGATGAAAAATTGCCACCGTAGTCTAGGCACGTTCTTGGCATGCTCTTGAGGTGAACTGATTATGGATTTCCATTATGGAACACCCCATATTTTGCATGGAGCGACGTCATGTACCTACAGGTCTTCCTACACCACATCATTTAGGAAGTTTATTCGGTAGAGATTGAGTAAAAAAGGGCATATTTGTAGATAAGCGAAAAGTATTCAATGTGCATGCTTAATCTGATATTGTACCACAACGTAGTATTATTACCTTTGAAGTAAATGAGTCTACATTATTGTACTCTTTGTTGCTATATTTATCAGTGGGAGAGCCATGCACGGCACGTATGGGCCGGCTCGACCGGAGTGATACCACGGCCTCACAGGAAAGCGGCAGTAAAACGATGCTTGCATTGTTTTTCGCCTAGTGAGTAAGGTTACCGGAGGCCCTAATCCTTCCCTCTCCCGCCCTTCCCCCTCTCCCTCCCTCACTCCCTCTCCCACCTTCCCCCTCGCGCTTCCTCACTCCCTCTCCCCCCTTCCCCCTCTCCCCCCTTCCCCCTCTCCCCCCTTCCCCCTCTCCCTCCCTCACTCCCTCTCCCCTCTTCCCCCTTTCCCTACTTCCACTTTAAAGGCCGGCAACGCACTTGTGACTCTTGAGTTGCAGGTGCCCATGGGCGGCGGTAGTCACTTACCATCAGGTGACCCGTCTGCTCGTTTGCCCCCTATAATATAAAAAAAATCACCTTTTTTTATTTAGTTTAGAAAAGGTATACTAATCCCAAAGTGTAAGCATGTGTAACTTCTGCAAATTAAAATTTAATTTTCCGATCTTAAAATTTAAAATAAATGTAATTTAATGTTTAAGATTCTTGATGCTAGTATGTACTAGCAGCAATAATCTTCAACATTATTAACATAATATTAACTTTGTTTTAAATTTTTTAATACTGATACATTGTTTATTTAAAAAGAATAGGATACATGCAACAACTTCAACCGAGTTTTCAACCCGCACCAAGTCCATATTACACAAGTCATCAATGGATATAGCTAACTTACTTATGCCGCGTTCCAATAAACAAGAAACGGATTACGGACGGTAAAATTTTCATTGAAAATTCAACTAAATTTTACAGCCCGTAAGCAAAACGAATCGTTTCTTGTTTATTGGAACGCGGCATTAGTCGGTAACTACGTCATTCGACATTAACAATTTAAGTTCCTTAACTAAGTATCAAAATATCAGGACTATGTTTATATGTCGTTTTACTCATTTCTTAATATGGAATTCTTCAATATTATTACTAATATTAATTTAAAATTGTTTTAATGTTATAGGTTTATTACTATAAGTACTAGCTGTGTCCCCGACTTTGTTCACGTTTATATCGGAAAGCAACAATATGTCGCTTACAATATTATGCGTAGCATCTCTTACTGAAAGGGGGAATTCTCCAGGCAGGATTTTTATACGGTATTGGCGGTGAAGCAACCTGGCGTACTAAAAAAAGATTTTTGATTAATTTATAATGTATAAAACTATTATTATTTTGTCACATATATCATTCCTACTACTTCCCCAGTTCTACTACTATTCATCATCATTCATTCATTCATTCATTGACTGGCCTGTTGGTCTAGTGGTTAGTGAGCCTGACCGCTAAGCTTATAGGTCGTGGGTTCGATCCCCACCTAAGTCTGGGTGTTCTTTGCGTCCGTTGTTTCTATGTTTGTAAAGTCCCCCGCGACACAGGAGTAATTCCTAATGCGGGAGTTGTCTTTATTAAAAAAACAAAAAAAAACAAGTACATGGTTATTTAATCTAGAAAAGTAGATAGCCATAAGCGCCCGTTGTGTCTATTTTAAGGATAATTTTATTACTAAGTATATTTTATTCTAGAAGAGTATTTAATAAAAAAATTATATGTCAGTGTTTGGCTTCTAGTACTAAAATGGTTTAAACAATTACGATCATACTTCGTGCATGGAAACTAGGCTTTCGGTTTTTAAAGTATATTTGGTATTTGTTTACATAATCTCAGGCATGATAAAAAACGTGTTCTATCTTTCTTTGTTTTCAATTATGTATTGTATCAGAGATAATCTATCTGCATGCATTAGATATGCAAGAATCACGAAAACGTGTAGCACTTAACAATACATCTGTACATATATCATCATTTTATTAAAACATGTTCTTTTCTTATCTGCAACTCAAACTGCTTCCCGTAATGTGAGCTATAAGTTATTAATTTATTACTGTAGACAGCAAGTTATTCTAGAAACCTAGACTAACCTGTATTTATTACTATAGAGATAGTTGTTTAGGAACGGGTTTTATCTGATTAACATCATACACAATTATAATACAATAATAAAACATGTTTCTTCATTAATCCAATATTACAAAGAATAACTAAATAATCAAGAAGTTTGGATGTCAAGACGATATACTTAACCAAAATATTATAGGGGACATAGACCTGGTTCTTATATAAATAAACTAGCAGCGCCCCGCGGTCTTACCCGCGTAAGTCTCGATCCCGTGGGAATATCGGGATAAAAAGCCTATGCGTTAATACAGGTTCCCGGCTATCTACATATCAAGTTTCATCGCAATCGGTTCAGTGGTTTTTGCGTGAAAGAGTAACAAACATTCATCCATCCATCCATCCATCCAAACTTTCACATTTATAATATTAGTGGGATTAACAATACGTAAATTGAATTCATGAAGCCCCACTAATCTATTTATAATTCCATGAGCCAATATTCATTTAAGGTTTCAAACTAGGATAGTGCTGTTTTTCTGCTTTGAGTAGGGTGATTTTTCCTAGGTTTTTACTCGGTATTCTGAGTGTGTCTTGTCTATTGCTTGTAAAGGTTATTGCTTGGACGGTCGGAGGTCAGTAGCAGACCATATCCATGAACTTCGAACCAATCCGTGAGACAGCGAACCGTCCCGCTTACCTGTTCAGAGCTTTTTCCATTCGCAGCCCCGATAAACCAGGGCTTTTGCCTGATTAACAATGAAATAGGGAGAAAAATAGAAAGCAAAAGGACAGAGAGAATCTGTTGAATTAACCACGTAGAGCGTTTCTTCCCCTTGAGTAGTACCGGAAGTATGTCTGATAGGACTGTTCTATGCACCTTGCACAAACATACGACTATCAACACGAGGCGACCTTGCAGGAATTAACGACGCACAGCACTGATAGTTTCTCTATCGGCTTATACAGCTGTACCATAGCACGTAGAAGGGAGATAAGTATCTTATTACAGTGTTGAATAAAATATCGCACGTTGCGGAAAAGGATTTTCTGGGTTTTTATTTCCTGAACAAACCAGCACTTTCCAAAATTAATCACAAATAACGCACTGTCATCCACGATGTCCCTCACCCGCTTGTCTTCTCATATAGGGTCTTTGTTCGTGCTAATTTCTTGTGATGTGATCTGATGCTAGTTTTTTTCATGACGTTTTTTTTTGTGATGCGTAGAAAGCCAGAACAATTACCGAACAAAAGAAATTTCACGCAATACTCTCTTACGTTACAGGATGTGACGTATAACACTAACAGGCTGACGCAAAAAACATGTATTACGTCAATCACAAACATTCGTAGTTTTGCGATTGTTTGGTCGCGTAAACAACGCTCTGATATCAACAATGACGAACTATAAATACAGGTGAAAATACTCTGAACTGAACTAATAATCGGTCGATGCAAATGGGATTGTTTGTGTTCAGCTTAAACAGTTTACTGTTGTACATTTAGCGTTTGCTTAAATGGAGTGGTATAAACTTGCACATATTTATTATCAGGTATCTGCGCCCCGCTTTTTCACCCGCGTAAGTCCCGATGCTGTTTGAATATCGGGATAAAAAGTTACCTATGTGTTAATCCAAGTCTTCAGCTATCTACACACCAAGTTTCATGGCAATCGGTTTAGTAGTTTTTGTGAAAGAGAAACAAACATCCATACATCCTCACAAATTTTTACATTTATAATATTAGTAAGATACCCGAGTAGTTAGTTTTTTTTCGTGGGAGAGCTATGCTTCGGCACGTATAGGCAGGCTCGACCGGAATGATACCACGGCCTCACAGAAAACCGCCAGCGAAGCAATGCTTGCATTACTTTTCGCCGAGTGAGTGAGGTTACCGGAGGCTCTAACCCTTCTCTCCTCTCCTCTGCCTCGCTTCCCCCCTTGCCCTACTCTCTCACACTCTCACATTAAAGGCTGGCAACGCACTTGTGACTCTTGAGTTGCAAGTGTCCATGGGCGGCGGTAGTCATTTTATTACCATCAGATGACCCGTCTGCTCGTTTGCCTCCTATAACATACTATACAATAAAAAAAATATTGCATGCCTACCTACCCATGATTTATGAGAAAATTAATATAGACAAAATAACGCTTAAAAAGGGGTAACCTTGTTTGACATTATTTTATCT
Source organism: Euplagia quadripunctaria (assembly GCA_963859945.1). NCBI lineage: Eukaryota > Metazoa > Arthropoda > Insecta > Lepidoptera > Erebidae > Euplagia > Euplagia quadripunctaria. Next base: position 6,105,052 of record OY982578.1, on the reverse strand, counting down.
ACATGATTTCTATATATATAAAAATGAATTGCTGTTCGTTAGTCTCGCTAAAACTCGAGAACGGCTGGACCGATTTGGCTAATTTTGGTCTTGAATTATTTGTGGAAGTCCAGAGAAGGTTTAAAAGGTGAAAAAATATGAAAATGTTCGGAATTAAATAAATTAGAGGTGATACGAAGTTCACCGGTCATCTAGCATTTAATAAAATTATTCACTACATTTTATCGAGTCGTAAAATTAACAAACCGCAACACGACTTTCTTTGTCGTGCTCAAATTCACAAAACATAACACTTTGCAATAGTTGTATTTTATAAACTTTATTATAGGCACAAAAAAGTTTGGAAAATTTGAGCAAAGGCTAAGAAAGCTTGAGCTATTCAAGTGTTCAAATTGTGAGAATGTAATAAACCTACTAGTAGGTACAGGCTACTGTCGCATTATATTTAAAATTCCAACTCGGTACGTTTCTCCGCTTAGGAGCTCTCTCGTGAAAAACGAGTCTGACATCATCCTAAGTCGAGGCCTTAGGATGATGTCAGAATTTATAGTATAGGACAGGACAGGGAACAAAGAAATTAATATCAATATAGACTTTCTAGAAATCCAGTAATGAACAATTTAGCCCAACCTTGATGCACCTGGATCAAAGCCAGATTGACGACACGAATGGCATAGTGATTTCACTGGTCACAAAGGTTAATTTATTTGTGTTATTTATAGATAGTTGTTTTGCGTCTGGGTTTGTGTCACTGTTAATTACACCTATGTTTGTTTCAATATAATTAGAATTATATAATATCGAAAGTTTTGATATGATTTCAATTTTGATCAAATCAATGATTAACATTCTAAATTTAAATCAAAACTAACATCTTTATGATATCGTCGAAAGTTTACGCGAATGTTACACATTGAAATAAAACTATTTTTAACGAAACCACCGAAAAAGTACTCTCAAGAGGTTTAAATTATGCCATAACTCCATCCAGAATACCGTACGAAACCATTATTTGCAATGTTGAGGACTGCCTAGTCAAGTATAACATGAGAAAAGAAGATTTGGAGGCTAAACGCCGGGATGTTTCAACGGTCTTGCGTCGAAGTAAAGCACCCAAATCCAACCTTTCCAAGGAGGAATTCATCGCACTGAAGAACTTGCGAGCTAGGTCAGAAATCACAGTACTCCGTGCACACAAAAGAAACGCTACGGTCGTGATGGATACGTCAGATTACAAACAAAAAATTGAAAATCTTTTGTCGGATGAAACTACTTATGAACAGGTCAAGACAGACCCTACGAATAAAATATTGAAGAAAACCCGAGACATCATCAATAAATACTCCGATAAATTACAAATTGATGTAAAAAAATTAATACCTTCGTGTGCAAAACCTCCAAAACTGTATGGGTTACCAAAAATACACAAGGAAAATGCCCCCCTACGTCCTATTGTGAGTCAGATCGACAAACCAACCTACAGACTGGCTCAGCACGTAGCTAAGGTACTCTCACCACTTAGAGGCAACACAAGAGCGTATGTTAGAGATTCCTACCATTTTGTTAGTGAGATTAAACACCTACATCTCACTAACAAAGAAACAATGGTCAGTTTTGATGTACAGTCATTATTTACATGCATACCTGTACATGACTGTGTAGAAATAACTAGGAGGAAGTTATTAGAGAACACCATGCCTGAGGAATGTGCAGAAATACTGGAACACTGCTTAAGAACTGGCTATCTGTTGTGGGACAATAAGTTCTACGAACAAATCAATGGCGTGGCAATGGGCTCCCCTGTATCGCCCGTTGTTGCTGACATCTATATGGAGGCCTTCGAGGCTCGAGCTCTGCAGACTGCCGCCATCACACTTAGATTTTATAAACGGTATGTAGATGATACTTTTACAATATTACCAACAGATAGTGTAAATGCATTCCTAGAACACCTTAATTCCATAGAGGCAAATAATTCATTAGCCTTCTTAGATGTACTTATGATCAGAAATCCTAACAACACTTTAAGCCACACTGTGTATAGAAAAAAGACCCATACTGATAGGTACTTAAACGGTGAATCTCACCACCATCCAAAACAGCTAGCTACCGTGGGGATGTCACTGTCTGCTGTGTGTGAACATGTACAACAAGAGACCAACCATTACCTGCGTTTCGATAAATCACAGGTACTCGCGAAAGAACACCGATTCCTACCAAGGATGCTCCGTGAGGCTATTGAAATTAAAAAACACCCTAATTTTAATAGAGAAGATGGTTGGAACGTACCATCAGCTTGGGATCCAGTTTTTCACTTATTCAAACCCAAGAAAATACAAAACACAGCAAGGCTTCAAGACACTTTGAGCTCATTCTGCGTAAATAGTAACATCAACAATCAACAAACTTCGGGTACTTTGAGATAACTTTGCACTTCGATACATGAGACGACCACCATCTTAGTCTACCCGTGACCATGGCTGCTGAAAAGCAACTGAAACGTCGGGATCAGTATAGATAATAACACCAAATAAATCGCGATAGAATCCGTGAAAAATAGTTTTATTTCAATAACATCTTTATCTCTAAAATATTCATGTAGTATTTTGAATTCGACACACTCGGTAAATTTTAAGTATTCGACCGAAATATTCTGGCCTGTAAGTCTTGTGGTTAGGGACCCTGACTACTGAGCCAGAGGTCGTGGGTTCCATTCGCACTCAGGACAAATAAGTGTGTGATGAGCATGTTCATTTGTTCTGAGTCTGGGTATAATTTATCTAAAACTAGCTGACCCGACAGGCGTTGTCCTGTCTTAATATTGAATAATCGTGGAAACTGTCAAACGACTGACAGTTATGTCAAAAGCGCTAAGGTTACCAGACAAAACATTAATAGGCGCATCACTAGCAAATAAACTAACCTAACCTTCTTTTTTATGTTATTTTTTTTTCATGCACGATGCTATTCCTACTGATGGTAAATAATATTAGATCAGATTCCTAGAATTTTAACTTTCTTGGAATGACAATTTGACAAAGTATCAAGTTATTATAGCTATTATTGTATTAGAACTTCTTTCTATATGTAACTCTGGCAACCATACTCACTCGCCGAAATACATCACAACGCTAGAAATGCTGGTTGAAGGTGGAGTAGAGTGCTGGCATTCTGCTGTGTCCTACTTCCAATAATTACATTTGAACAATACTTCACGTTTGTATGTCAGCTTTCTCCTCTTTGCTTTTGTGTATAGTGGACTCTCCCTCTCTTCCCCCGTTCCCTTACTCCCACCTTAAAGACTGGCATCGCACTTGTGACTCTTAAGTTGCAGGTGCCCATAGGCGGCGGTAGTCATTTACCATCAGGTAACCCGTCTGCTCGTTTGCCCTTATACCATAAAAAAACTTACACCCTGTTTCTAAAAGGCTGATCATAATATTGTTCAACTAACAGAGCTGTCAAGTTAACAGTGGTATCAAATCAATTCGAGTTTCTGAAACGTTGATCAAAGAAAAAATTACTAATCTATGATCAATTTCATTGAAAATTCTAATGCCATTTTACATAAGATTTTGCAATAATGTTTGACATTTCAGATAAGCTTTGTTAACTAATCCGAGGATCAAATCAAAGTGCCTAATCATGCTTTCGTACGTGACAAGAAATTAGACATAATATATGATTAGTTATTTTTTATGTTGATCAGCCTTTCAGAAACCGGGCGTTAATGACACGAATAATCTTTAATCATATTTATTTGATATTCATCAGAATGAATTGAACATGGTTATTTTTAACTCATAAAAAAAGTATTACTGTTTATTCTAGAATTATTTACCGAACCGAGAAAATTCATCTGTACGGTACATTAATTCAGCCGTAAAACATGCCTACATCGGTATTTTCGGATATCGCGAGTTATACAAGCAATGTTTTCACCATCGACAGTGTGATGATTTAAAGCAATGCATCGAGAGTTGAAGCTCGGGCTGTATGTATATTTTCGCTGAGGTAATCAAATATAAATGAGGGTTTCTGTGTATCGACATTTCAGCTTTTATATGCATACATTGGGGATGATGGTGGTTTACGTTTATACTATACTTAACGTTTTTAAGGTGCTCGAGTCTACACGTGTTATAGGTAGATACTGATGAAGAACTTGCCACACAGAAGTAAGCTGTTTATCAGTACTACTAGCACATAGCCACAGGTAACCGCATTCCACCAGACTTTGATCTAACTGGAAAAAAAATGGAGAACCATTTATTTCGAACGAAGCCGAAGCGTCAGGCAATATCTTATAATGACTGGATCTATCTTAAACATATTAAGATGCAACTTATTAGTAAAAGTACATTTATAAGTTGCGTTGCTTCGGTCCATAATAGTTGTTTTTTCCACTCAAGCTAGGGTGGATAGCTAGAGCTCCATGGTAAGAGGGAATTTACTAGGAGAAACTTAAAACACAGCGGCGCAATGCGTTCTATAACCTCGGTCTTCTGTAAGGTGTGGATATTCCCCTAGTATCCCAGGGATCTACTAAAAATATAACTTTGTTTTTTATAAGTCGGAAACTGTGATAAATTTTTGGTTAATTCAGTCCTTAAAGTCATAAGATATAAAAATTTAACTATACACTTGCTTAAAAACATGGGCTTTATTGACGTGATAACGTTTTATAAATCGATGAAAGCCGGCTGCACGCACGAAAAAGCATGACGCATTGTCACGTTTCGCCTAAGCTGAGCGTGCAAGCGAGAGTGCAGAACAAGCGATAGAGAGGCACGATCGGTCTAAGCGTTCGTTTATTGACATTGATTTGATTTCAGTTTATTTCTATAACTAATTGTTCGTGATTATATTTAAACAAATTATTTAAATTAAATTTGCAAAAACTCTAAATAATATTTGAAAATTAAAAATTAATGTTTTTAACCCGAGTTTTAAAAATATTGTGTTTTCTGATGACGTTATCACGTAAAATTATCGTCCGTAAACCGACTTTACAAACAACCAATTTTTTTTTATTAAACAAAATGCGAAAATTATTAAAAAACATAATCCTGTTTTTTGTTATTTTCGCACATATCTCAGTTAATATGAATTATAGAGAAAAGTTCATCATAATAAAATTTACATAAATCCGACTGATAGTTCCAGAGATTAGCGCGCTTAAACAAACAAACAAAAAACTCTTCAGCTTTATTATATAAGTATAGATAGTATAGATTAAAAGAAACAAATCTTATCTTATTACTTTAAACGAGCAATTCTTGTATGTATTTACATATTTATATTTCGGGTATCTCGGAAACGGCTCCAACAATTTTGATGAAATTTTGTGTACAGATATAGTTTCGCATTTTAAGTTTAACAAAAAAAAAATTTAAAAAAAGTTGATTTTACAAAAAGCTACCGAGCGAAGCTCAGTCTCCCAGGTACTGTAAGTGAAGGTGAAGTAGAAATCTTTCTTTTTTTGAAACGCTTGCAAATTTATCTAAGTAAATCATTTTTTTGTTCTTGGTAATAAAATGTTGTAGTTTTTATTATTAATGTACTATACAATAATACTACTAATCTATTAATAGAACACGTCGTAAACGCTTTAACATTTATAGCCAATCTACTTTCCCTTATCTAGTAAAAGATAACATCTTAACGTTGTTTGCTCGAGATGACAAACATGCTTCTATTTTTATGGCTACCGTATCAACATGCAAATATAAATACATGTTGCCTTATCATATCTATGTATGTTTACGATCAAGTAAGTATATAGTACTTTGGAGAAGGCTTGTCATTGACACAGTGACATTAATCAGCGAAAAGCTGAGATTGTGCTTATCAATTTCTTTTGTCCTTTCTTCCGTTTCCTGACGTACTTGAGATTTTTGATATCTTAGTTTGTCTAGTGGAAATAGCTTTCTACTGTCGTGGCGATCCTATGTAACGACTTACATACTACACCTTTATCGGATAGACAGACTGACCTCTACAATTCGTGGCTATTGTGAATGATTTGTGGACTTGTTGTGTCAAAGAACACGTAACGTGAGGATGACAGGGTTGCAGTAGGCTGTTGATGTCCCGGATCCGTCTTATTTAAGACGGCGTACGGCGGTACCGTGCGGTTTTAGAAGGTTCGATTCTGACATACCGACGCACCGCCCCACCGAAACCTCGGTGGAGTGACGGCCCGAGGCCGCCCGAGGGGGTTTCTACACGTACAAAAAAAAAGGCTGTTGATGTCTCTGGCGTCACTAGCACTAGCACTAGTGGATTTTTTTATTATTCCACTGCGAATTCGCATAAAGTATTTAAACTAATAGAGGCAGAATTTCACGCACTATTTATACATATAGCATTTATTAAAAGAAAAGTTCCCTTTCTAAAAGAACTATTATGTGTACGCTACCATAACGCCAGCTCCGAATGTCATTGAAAAGTCTTGTTCAATATCTCTGTTCCTACAAGAGCAATCGTTATGAAATTTTGCATAGCGGGAGAAGTATTAGAGCACCATTTTTGTGTGTAAACTCTGTTGCTTTACAATTAGCCGTTTTCGAGTACGGCAATGTGTACGCTAGCTTGATCGTGACGCCAGCGTACACAGTGAAATTGGTGTTAATTTCCTAGACTAAAAAGGAAGAGTTTATTTTTATTTTTACACTAATTAGGCAGTATTTACACAGAGTTTAATGGCATAGTAACCAACTCGATATAGCTCTTGTGTACGCTAACATAACGGACACTTGCTTTTGGTTATAATTCCTGTTTTTTGGAATACTGCTTTTTTTCCAAAAACTGAAAAACAGGACTGCTCAGACTAAAACGCAATTATTTTTTCAACAAATAACATTTGCAATCGATCGATTATCGATGATTCCTATAATGTAGAACACAGGATCTAAGTAGATATTACTTATATGTAGTATGTATATCTGATCAAAATGAAATGTACATACATTTTAAATTATACCTAGGTTTATTTTTAACTTTTCTCAGTATAATAGCATTATTAATATTCCTTATGCCCTTTAGTCACATGATTTGATAAATGGACAGATATTTTTGTAAGATATAGAACACAGCCGTTTTGGAGCCACATGAATTTTAGAGATATTTACGAGAAAATAAATCTAGGTCAATTTATTTTAAAATATTTATAACTCAGTGCGACCTGAATGTCTATTTTCAGGTGGAATACTTCAGTGGCGGGTTTTGAAAAATATTAACAGACAGATGCGGACGGCCAAACGGACGTAGCGTTGGTTTTATGATTTTCGCGAGCACCTATCGTGCTTCAGTGAATTCATAAAAAAATTGTCGAAAACTTTTAGATTCGTTAAATTCTAGATCAAGCTGAAGCGTAATTCGAAATCTAATTCTTTAAAAAAAAAACCGACTTAAAAAAAGTATTAAATAAAAGACTTATATGGTTTTATCATGGATGCCATTGTCAGAACTGGACAAAATTGAAATGGGACCACACGGGGAGCACCAGCTTTCAAATAAAAAAAAGAATCATCAAAATCGGTTCACCCAGTCGAAAGTTCTGAGGTAACAAACATAAAAAAATTCAGTTGAATTGAGAACCTCCTCCGTTTTTGAAGTCGGTTAAAAAGGGAAAACACACTTTTTCAAGTTTCAGCAGAATCAACTTTAAAGCTGACGACTTAAAAATATTAACAAATGCAGAAGCTAATGTAGTAATTTTTAAATAATTTCCTGCACATATGATGTTTCCATTGTCGTTTATGTTAAAATTTCCTTTGTGCGCGGCTTTATACAAAGAAGAAATAAATGTCGTAAGCACATTCATTTGACAACAAATCCTTTCATAATAAAATATCTAGTTACTCGTAATTGCTCATTACCAAAGGGTTGTAAATCGCATTCGCTGGTCAAAAACGTGAACGCTGCCAATAAAATTAAATCGGCTCGTTAAAAGCTTCGGAACAAAAGAGATCGTACCCGTAACAACCGACCGACACATAGACGCTTTAGATCAATAGTCTGCCCATTTTTCAAGGGATGATATGAAAAATTTGCATGCTACTGTAGAAAGGATCAGAGGGATCGCTGGTAATAAAAAAACTGTTTATGTTTTGACGCGGGCCTCACAGCTGTATTTATTCCCAATTTTTTTTAATATTTAACGCCGACTGCACGCACGAAAAATTGTCACGTTCCGCCTGAGCCGAGCGTGCAAGCGAGAGCGCGGAACAAGCGATAGAGAAGCACGATAGGTCAATTGACATTGATTTGATTTCAGTTTATTTCTAAAACTAATTGTTCGTGATTATATTTAAACAAATTGTTTAAATTAAATTTGCAAAAACTGTAAATAATACTTATTTGAAAATTAAAAATTAATGTTTTTAACCAGAGTTTTGAAAATATTGTGTTTTCTTATGACGTTATCACGTAAAATTATCGTCCGTAAACCGACTTTACAGACAACCAATATTTTTTTTTAAAGCGAATGAAAGTGGATTTATAAATTTAACGCATGCAATTCAGAGATATGTAATACCTTTTCGTGATCGCCTTAATTCCCGTGAAAATACATAATTATATAGACATATTTTTGTGGAAAATAAGTTAGTTGACGTGAAGGTTATTGAGTGTTTAAATTTTCATCACGAAGAAAATAATTATTACAAATATTCATATCGCACACCTAGATCTAAAGGGAGCTAACTCAAAAAATTCAGAAATGCTAGTGCTTTTTTGAGTTAATACCTGTTTAGATCTAGATGTGCGATATTGGCTGTTTATTTCTGTAATTTATAAAGAGAAGCTGATCGTGAATCGCTTGAATCGTGTTGCACACACCACTTACCGATAAGACATAAAGAAAAGAATACTATAACTCTATCATTCATTTAATCCAAGTCCAGCATGAAAATCGTTAGGTATATCGACAACTCATCATCTATTCACCAATGAATACCTCATGAATATTGATAGGTAAGACTTTCGCGGCTATCACGTAATCCATTCACGGCACCGGTCCCACCGGCTGATTGAACCAACCGACCCTCATATTAAACACAGACCGGAATCAAAATCAGATGTAGTCATAACCACTATTTCAAGTTATATTCTTCGCACAAAAAAATACTGCCAATTATTATCTATCACAAACCCTATCAGCTTTTCTATAGCACAGAAAACTTAAACAGCTTTTACTTTAAACCACTAAAAGGCAAAGAAACCTATTCCATGGTTTTCTCCTTACTGTGGCGAATTTCTCACTTTTGTCGTGTCTATGGATATTAAGAGTCGTTGACGTTATGACACTTGACAGTGACATTCTACATTCAAACAGACTGAACTAAACTGAATAACTGTTAACGCGAGTTGTCTGATGATGTCTGAATAACTTAATGAGGCAAAAAGAATAAAACACAAAAACCTTCATCACAAAGTATCTAAAATATCAATCAACTTTTTATAGGTAGTAGAGATCGCGTTGTGGTCGAATTTCGACCATGGTTTATTTCATTGGCCAATATTACTTGACCTGTCATTGTAGACTTTTGTACCATGACTGGTCAAAATATATACTGGACACTCATAGCTGTATGTACCCTTTTTTGCATATTTTTTTAACTTTGTAGCAAATATTGTTTAAAAATTTTAGCATTCGTCACTTCTTCTCTGTATAAACTATAAGTGTACGAAATTTCATACTCCGTCCGCCCAATTTTCGTAAAAAGGGATCCAGTTTTCGCTTCACGTATATTAATATATAGATATTCAGAAAGAAAGAGTTTACAAGTGTATTATAATTCATGGTTTGTGTTAAATTATGCATTCAAACAGTGTATGTTTCGCAGAATAACAGCATTTGATTTAAAGTAGGTATATTTAGTTATTTGTCATATTTGACATTTCAGGAAAGGGGACAAACTATTTGTTAACTATGAACGAATGGTTTTAATCAGATTAGATTAGATCAGGTTATCCTTTAATTTCGTAATTTTTAGTTAATTTTGATCACATTTTAGTCACAACGTTTGAGTTAAAAAAGTAAGGAAACTCATGAAAAATAACTCGCGATATAAAAAGAAGAAAATATCTTTTTACCAAACAAAAACCGTTCGGGTCAGTGCTGTTATATATCGGCAGATGATGCCGTGTATTGTACGAATTGCACGAGTTCATATTCAGCCTGTGTGTATGGGATATTGTGAATCTATATCCGTAGAAAAAACTCCCAATAACTTTTTTCTTTAGATCGTCGTTCTGCCAACATGCTTCAGATCAGAACAGTGAACAGTTTTAATACTTTTATGTCACTAATGCAATATTTTCGTCTTTAATACAACTCCCAAGCAGCAGGGCGACTTAAAACCACAAATACAATATTAAGCTAATGGCATTGGTTTACCGCAGTCTTCTGTTGAGTGGAATTGCTTTCCTGGTCGGGTAACTCTCTGCAATGAAAGAATAACTTCTCAAAAATTATATTAGCCCCGAGCCCATTGCTAAACCATAAAGTTTGCCATAAACGAGCGGTTTTGACACGTCTTCATCCCAGAATAATTTTCGAAGAAACTTTTACAAAAATGCATGTGGAATTTAACTTGGTAAGAAAATTCCACAACATAACGAATCCATGATTCAATCGAGTTACATAAGTCTGCACACTCGTATCGAATTGGTTACAAAGACTCGCAACTACTTAATTCCAAGTGAAACACATTCGAGATTGGGGCCATCGGTCTGACTAATCCGAAACTACTTGCAAGCAGATCGGGATGTAATGTGCCGGTCGTGGACCTCTCATGAATACTGAATAAGGGGCGCTATGGATCGATACTGCATTAATTACATTTGTGGCAACACTGGTAACGCACGTTAGCAAATAACACGTACACTTTTAACGTGATAGCCAGCAGAATAAACATACACGTATTAAGGAGCAAGTAGTTATAAAGACAATTTGATTCACTTCTGACTGCCTTGTTTGGCACCTGGTATATAATTGTGGTTATGTTTGCGTGTGTTCATTTGGTCCGGTATTTGATTGTCCGGGTACAAAAAAGCTTTTGGTAAACAATGTCTGGATAATTGATGTACAGCAGTAGCTTTCGGTAAAAAAACCTGCTCTGCTTTTGGTGAGGTGGATGTCGTTGTTGGTTATCGAGAAAGTTACAGCCCCCTGGTACTTTATATTAATGTATTGAATACATATTATAACAGGCTTTGGTATAAATAAACCTCTTTTATGTGCACCCGATTCGTAGAACAGGTATCGAAGGCAGAAATTGTAAATAGACTGTGCAACAACCTTGGTTTTCAAAGGTGCTTGTTTACATTCCCGGATGTCCGCTGTGGATTCTGCTCTCTATAGCTGTATCCGTGCAAATTGTATAAAAGAACACAACGCTTATATTGAATGTTTTTTTTATTCAAATTTTTTTTCCTAGACGATGTTGGCATCGCTTGTTAAACCATTTTACAACATGTTACGTTGGGTTTTAACAGGAGAAATCTACTTCCGCTTCTCACTTCCTACTTTTGCAGCAGATATGTTTAAGCACGCCGGTAATATAGACTGTCAGAGGACTGAGATGTGTCCACTATCGAGACAAGGCTTTTATTAGCTGATTCAATTAAATGTAGTATATTGTTTATCGTCGAGTTCAAATCTGATTTGCGTAAACTGGTTAGATTAATATAGAAAATAAGACTAAGGGAATTATGATTATTGTGAAAGTGTATAATTGGTTAGTATGGTAATGGTATGATATAGTTTCTTGGCCGATCCTTTAAAATATGAAGAGATAACTAGACGCTTTTCAAGGGGTAATTTTTTTAAAGATATAAATCAGTTACTATATTTTACAACATCTCTCTATAACACTGCTACAATTACTACTCCATTCAACCCCCACTTCTAACTAGGTAACGTTTGGGTCTAATTAGAAGGGGAACGTCTCATGCTACGCTTTCCTGGTCTTGAATACCATAACTTTCTTCCCTTAATTTTGTATACATATCATTTGTAATTTTTTTCACTTAAACTTTGCACATAAAAAAACTGTACTTATAACAGGTATTTTTGTCTAAATGAAGTTAATGTCTTGCAAAGGCGCGACCATGTTCACAAAGTTATTTACAAAATCGTGACGACTATGTCAAGCAGATATTATGAAGCTGCAGTAACAAAGCATAAAGTATTAATAGCGCAGTGACTAAGAATAACGAGCATTTCAAACACTTTGCTATTTGTATGATCCTCGTAATTAGTCTTTTCCAACTATAAGTTGTTCTGAATGAAACTGACTATCTCTAACCAGAAATTCACGCTCATATTCCCAAAAAAAAAACAAGGGGCGAGGAAAAAAGGCTCGTCGAGCAAGGTATTAAATTGCCCTACTAGGTGCTTTTATCTTAATTGGCCTAGATTTAAGATATTTGATTGGTATAGAAAAGAACTATAAATTGTTTCATTGGTTTCGTAAAGCAACTATGTAAATAGACAAAATTTTATTATAAAATAAGGCCGATCGTCGAATCAGGTCGAGGTCACCTCTAACGCCCTAATTTTGTTTCAAAGGACCGCAAGTACCACATGTTCTACCCACTTTTATTCAATACACCCTCTTAGGGTCAGGATTTATAAGGCCTCCTCGTATTTATTGTTACATGACGCATATCAAAAGACTCCCTTTTCATCTCGGCATGACACACTTCAAAACTAACACAAGGCAACCTATATTGCTTGACACATTTTCATATTTAGTAGAGTTAATGCACGTGTTACGCTAATACTGGACTTTATGATATAATGATTTTAATTTTCTTTCAATTTTTATATCCGAACCAGTTATAGTACTATCAAAGTGAACCCATTCCTAAGACAAGAATTGTCACAAAAAAAGACGGTTATTAAAAACTAGAGATCGCTTCAAAACTTAATGAATTATGGTCGACAGTTTTGAATGTTTTGTATCATTTCAAGGACCAGATTAACTTGAACTGTTATTGCACAAAATTCCCTACCATGACAGGTAATACTGGACCACTGTACCTTTTCGTAACCGTTACATATCATATTTTTATTTAATTTATAACACAAAAACTTGAAGTATTCCAGTTAAGACATTTTTCCGTTCAAAATTTGGTTATTTAGATAGCTACCAGTAATGGGTGACCCACATTTATTCTTTAAAAAAATATTGAAATTTCTGTATGTGATATCAAAATAACTGTCTTTTTCAATTTAAGTTTTAATATGATTATTTGCAAGTTACCAAAACCACCATTATTTTTATTCCTCTCTATTGGGTACCCCAATCTTCAAAGTGGGTTTTTTTTATAAATAAGGTATAATATGTTATTTTTAACGATCTCAAGATACACACTCCAAATTAGAATTTCACCAAATTCGGTTGAGTGTAACAAATGTTAGATAAACATAAAGTTTACTAGGTCGCATCTGATGGCCCTGAAACATGGAATGATAAAATGGAGATAAAGTCAATGCCATTTTATGATAAAATACATATTTTATTATCTATACAAAATCTAGATCGATATCTTAAAAAAGCTATATACCTAATAATTTAATTATTTTAAAAGGACACATATCCAAATAAACATGGCCTCTGAATCCCAAACTTTTTCTTCATGTTTGTGTGGTTTTAGAGCGTCACACAAAAACTGATTAATTTTGGTTAAACTATATTAGATTCGCTGTAATATTCTAGTTTAAATACAAGTTTACAAATAAATAATTTCATGACTTCATGACTTTTAATTGCATTTGTTAATATTGTTCCCGAGTCTAGAATCATCTACTGTAATCTAATTTTATTACGGCGTTTTCTCTGGACAACGTCTTTTACACTAACTACTTTTCCTCTTAGTATTTTCGTTTCCTTTGTATTTTCCGAGACCAACAATACGCACGGAGTCGCCGTTGACGAATTAATTATTATTAAAAACATGCTATTACCATATTTTTCAAATTTCATCACATTACCAAATTTTGTTAATTATACTAAAAATACATAATAGTTGATTTTATTGTGTTACAAAGCGAATATTTCTTTTTTAATTGTATAATCGTTTTCAGAAAAGTTAATTTTAGGTAAATATGACACTGAGTTACAGTTCCACGAATTCGTAGGAATGTGTTCTGAAATGTACAAAAGTACACAACATTCTTGTACTTTCTCTAGCAATATATCATTTTAAATTTTTGAGCTACTAATACATTATTTTAATCAAAAGAAAAAAACTAAGTAGACGTAATATCTTAGTCGACTTTTTTATCTATTCGATTACAATCGATGCGGAAGAAACTGAAATGTTTAGATTAGTGTTTTATGTAGCTGTGCCAGTGTCGCAGTATTGATTAGACGGTTAGAGGCAAGGTCGCACAATGTAGCTACCTTCACGCTTGGCCTAGCACACTACCGGCAAGCTAGACATCTCCTTTTTATCTATTTTCCTAACGTTTGAAGAAGGAAGACTGTATCCATGAGTTGAGATATAGGTAATGAGGTAATTATATACAACGGTTATGGTTTTAACATTAAAATTCTTTTCCAACGTTGTCTCCGAACAATTTCTCCATTTAGTCCAGCTTTTTTTTCTAAACCTAAAATACCAAAAAAACAATATGCTTATCATTTCAGAAATCCTGTACAGCGGCCATCACTCATGTTTAAGTCGTTTCTTCTTTTGTTCGTCATTTAACATTCTTGGTAACCGATGCGCGGAAACCTTTTCGCTGATTAAGATATTTCTCTGTCAAATCAGCTAAATATCAAATTTACACTATTCGGTCTGTCAATACAACAACTTCAACTTTTTTGATGTTTGCCTCAGAGAGCCCAGCGCGGGCTATTGTAGAATATGGTAGGAATAGACACCCTCAGTGTTTCCGAGAAGTCAGCATGTAGCTCTTTTTTTTAATAATACATACTAGTAACGTGGATCACACGTAACCTGAATTCTTTACCCCTCCAGCTAAGCTAAATGCTTGTGTTAGGAGTGGGTTCACGTAGTCACTAGATCGCAAGTCTATCACGCTACCGCCGCTCTTTGGTACAATACTTTTTTAAACAAAGTATGACGGTTTTCATCTTCATCGACTTCCTGTTTCTCCATTCACGTTGGTTTACGAAGTAACTATTATCTTATCTGTGCGTTGGTTCCAACTGCTCGTAGTCACCGGTGTTACCGCGAGCATATGCAAATATGCGAGAGGTGAGCGTGCTTTACAACTCCGGTACCTATCTGGACAATAGGGAATGTGCCGGTTGCGAACGGGGGTCGCTGCGAGTGTGGTTTCACGAGTGGCGATTCCCTGTGACCGATAGGCATACGGGCAACTAGCCTTAATTAGTACCGGCGTCATGGCGTTGCAGGTAGGACCTGCCGTGTAAAAGTCCCTGCGTCTCGGGACCTTGGTTAATAACCATTGTGTTGGTGGGGTGGGGGCAGTATAAACAAATACGTAGCTGTAGAGAGGAGAGGGCGTGTGCTCGTAGTCAAATATGTATATCCTCGAAATGACTTCCTACTCATGCAATTTTTTACAGCGAGTTTGTGAAGAAATAAAGTATTGAGATTTTTTTAATTTTTATTATTTTTAGAAATACAGACAATTGCCAAGAAATCTTGCATAGGTAGTCCTTTTGTAACGAAGGTGAACACTAAGAACATATTTTTTATATGTATACCACAGCTTTTGTGTTTAGCTTTGACGAGTTTCAATGACGAATGCCAATGTCCGACCCATGTTATTATGCTAATTCCGTCATTAAATCACCTTTGTAAATTGTAATCTTTATTGCAATTTAAATGTAAAATGTCAATGACTGGTCGCCTTTTATGAGTCTTAGCTGGCCGTTAGGTATCCGCAATAAACGGTCCATGTAACGCAAAAAGTTTTATTTTGAACTAATGGCAATAACAACCAAAGAACAATTTATTGTGGGTGTTAAAGAGAAAGCTAGCGGTTATGGCTGTGGATTTGTGGGTGCTTGGTTTCGCCATAACGTCCACACTTGTTTTTTGTTCATGACCCTTCGTTCGCCCTTCGACCTTGTATAAGCGCGTTCCAAAATATAAACTCTCTTCAGTTTTATAATTTATTATGATCATTATTTTTGTGATAAGAAAGGTTAATATTGAAAACAAGTGCAGACTCATTAAAATGTAAGTGGCCTACCTATTTTTATTGAGTCTGTACTTGTTATCGTGGCGTCCAAATATGATAAACAATTAGCTATATTTTTACTGTCTTAAATTCGAATGCAAGTCCCTGTAGTTGGGTTATCTATACTAATATTATATAGCTGAAGAGTTTGTTTGGTTCAACGCGCTAATCTCAGGAATACTGCTTCGAGTTGAAAAAATCTTTTAGTTTTAGATAGCCCATTTATCGAGGAAGGCTATAGGCTATATAACATCACGCTACGACCAATAGGAGCGAAACAGAGACCATAAACACAGGGTGAAATTGCGGGGACGGCTAGTCTATTATATATTTCTTAATTAACTTGGCTTTAACATTGACTGGTAATTGAAGGTGTTTGTGAACGGAAGACGTAATCCAGAATATTAATTACAAATTAAAGTTATCTGAAATCTTTCCGGATAAAATAAACTTGACACATCTCTCTTGACACAAACTAGACAGAGCCTGTACTATGGCTACCAAACTACTGATAAACATACTTATATATTTCTAAATACATACCTATGATAGATAAATTACAGCCAGACACAGAACAAATGATCATGCTCATCACAAAATTATTTATCCTGGGTGGGAATCAAACCCACGACCTCTGGCTCAGCAGTCAGTCGGCATTCAAGAAATATTTGACGAAGTCAATATATTAACGCCGATTTCGAAGTACTAAGAGCTACGAGTAAATATATATCTATTTCCATAAGGCCACGATAACAGGGCTGAGTAGGCACCACAATCAGTAATAGGTACTTCTTGTCATCCATGTGCGTATGGCTTCAACAATATTTCATTGCGATGTTTGTATAACATCCATCGTTGATAACCAGTCGGTATATGTAAATATACAATGTTTTATCATATCACGTTTATTTTATGGCAAACATTTTGCTGCGAAATATTTGGAACCAATGTTAAACGAACAAAGTTTTTACTGAATTACAATTTGTACTGGAAAAAGATACCTCGTTACATGTGTTATTATTATATCCTCAATCACAATCAGAGAAAAATGTGAATTTAGAAAAGGTGATCATCTTCTTTTGCATATTAGCTACAAACATGATTGTAATCAAAATAATGTGCCGTTTCACTAAAAAACAGAAGCTAAAAATTTTAGCAACATGTGTAATAGTGTATAGATGCTAGAAACTTTCTGAATGTTTTGTTTTGAAACGGCTCATTAACATCTTTTATTTTATCATTCCTTAAAAACATTTCGAATCGAATTGTTGACAGATTTAATTTGTTTTTCGATGTAATTCTGTTTATGTGGCTGATATTTTATTTTTCGGACTATTTATTTACTTGTAAATTCAGTTGATAACACGCATTGTAACATGTAATTAAATTTGTGCACAATTTAATAACTGAGCGCCCAAATGGCAAAATAATTTTTAGGGTTTTTTTTTGCATGCATCTCCCTCACTTAGCCTACTGCCAATGCACTTCGAGCAAAATATAAAATAAAAATAATAAATAAAGCACATAGCCAGAGCTGCACCTTATAATTTAAATTTTAAAAATTGCATCCCGGGCTTAACTTCACTTATGACGATATTGTCATTTTTCACATACTTAGCCACCATTCTGCCTTCTGGCAGTTATTATCTACATTTTTAATCAATTAATTATATGAAAACGAAATAACCAAAACGGCACCTTGTCATTAAAATTTCAAGTTTTTTAGCATTATTGACTTCTGGCAACGTTTAATCCCCGACCTAGACTCCTGGCAATAATTGTACGCGGATTCTACAGCTAAAAAGTAACTACACAAAATGTCAGTGCTACACTGAAAGATTTTATTTTGATTAAAATTTACGTGTTTGACCGCCCGCCCACGCCACCGACCCCGGGATCGTTCCCGGTTCCTTCTG
>OY982578.1:5897384-6086741 GCA_963859945.1 Euplagia quadripunctaria | reverse complement strand
ATCGATTCTTAAGGAGTAAACTCCAAAAATTATCACAGCACCTTATCATTTCTAATTTTGATAACCAGCTCTCCGTCTATAAGCATAGACCTCTTGCTGCAATCAACGACAGCTAGTAAATAAGATATAAGCAAGGGCAGGAAGATCATGATGATGTTTATTTGGAGAAGACAGCTTTAAGATTCCTAGTTAATTGTTACATCAAACCAGTGCTTCCATACGGTTTTATTAAAGGTTTGCATAGGCATTTTCCTCGATACGCCGACTTAATTCTCTCAAAAAGAATATCTTTCAACTTATTGAGATCTACGTATTTGTTTTTACGATTTTTATGATTTTTATTTTAGTTTTATTGAAAATCTCACAGTTACACATAAACGAATATACATACACTACATGCATTTCTAATTCTTCTGTTTCTATTTTTCTACTATCCCTCTTTTGTTTTCATCCGAATAGTGGTAATTTATAACTAGATATTCCCAAACAGAACAATAATGTATCGTTCTGTTGGTTTAGCTGTTGTTCCTCAAACTACATCTCTCAAACTAGACAGCGATGTTATATGATGTCTGTCAGAAATTTAATTAAACTGTCTAAATAATTATAGTTGTCATATAGGGTGCTACCTCGTTCGTCTGGTTGTAGTAGTTTGGGCTTACGTTTGCGTGAATGTCTTGTTTCGATTCCCAGGTCGGAAAATTGTTTTTTGTTTTATTTTGTCAAGAGATTTCCAATAGCAGCATGGAGTTTGAAAATATGCTCAGGTACACGAGGCAAAAGGCTCGTCGCGGCTACAATAAACATTGGCCTATTTTTGATCAAAATAAAATATTTTCCACTTCTGACACTACCAATCTTGTTTTAATGTATTCTTAACTATGACCGGCGCTTCAAAAAGTTTAAAATGCATATCGGATTAATTCAGCTTTAAATTGAATTTCATTTCATTAAGTTAGTTGAATGTTTCATTTATTATTAGCACTTTATCTCCGGTTCGTATCCGCTCTATCATTCAACGTACATGATATGTTGGCAATGACTCAGACGAAATATATGCACATGGTGGCTAAAGCGTTACCAGTTTGTTTAAAACCTGGTTAACATTTTTATTAATTTACAAATAAATAAATAATTTATTAACGTACAAATTATTCACCTAAACCTTCCTCATGAATCACTCTGTCTATTAGTGAAAACCGTATGAAAATCCAATCAGTAGTTATTCAGTTTATCGCGAACAGACAGACAGACGCGGCGGGGGACTTTGTTTTATAATATGTAGTGATCTATCCAGGCAAAATCGATTTTTTTCGCAATATTAGTGATTCATTGCTTGAAATTTTACTATGTACAAAAATTCTATCTACTGATAATATAACAAACGTATGCTGGTAATTGTAAAATTTGTGTTAATCTTAGTTTAATAAGTATACCAACTAAAGACTAATAATATAGTAAATTTAATTGTATTATTGACTAAACTAGAGATCGCGTGGTGGTCGAATTTCGACGGTGGTTTATTTCATTGGTCAACATTACTTGACCTGTCATTGTATACTTTTGTACCATGACAGGCCAAAATATATACTGGACACTTATTAGCTTTATGTACCCGTTATAGCAAATATTGTTTAAAAATTTTAGTTTTCTGCACTTCTTCTGTATAAAATCTGTAAATATTACAAATTTCACGTTACTACGATTGCGAAATTTTCTTAAAAGGGGCACAAAGAATTCTCTTCACGTATTAATATAATGATACTGAAATAGACATAATCTATATAAACATATAACTACCAATTCTTAAATAAATATGTAAAATAGGTATTACTGCAATGATATAAGTATATATAATAAAATTTAAATTCTGTTTCGAGTCCGTCCGACGTCCGTGTATTTAACCGATTAGCTTCTTTTTAAATTAAAAGTATTGATGAATAGATTTGTCATCAAGCATTGGTTATCACCTAACTTTCGCCCTTCTCAAGTAATACTCAAACGTGATTTCCTCGTGTACATTTACTAATGTTTTCATAGAATTCTTTCTCTCTATTTCTAGTTCTAATTGAGGTACTCGGTTCGGTTTAAGCACACTCTCTGGAATTACCTCTTTCATTTGAACTTTTGCCCACTTAAATTGGCTGAGATATAGGGATGCTAAGTGTGAACATTGAACTTAAACTTAATATTGGTAGGAGCAGCACGGGTCCTCTCTTGTTTATTTGAAACTAGCGACCCGCCCCGGTTTCGCAATTGTAGCAGAGACATCTTCAACAATCATCAACATATTTCAATCAATTTACACAAAATTTTAACAAATTACAAACCTAAAGCTTCCTCATGAATCACTCTGTCTATTAGTGAAAACCGCATGAAAATCCGTTCAGAAGTTTTTCAGTTTATCGCGAACAGACAGACAGACACGGCGGAGGACTTTGTTTTATAATATGTAGTGATAACCTTTCGAAATTCCATTTAAACATATTATGACGGTTTGTGTCCTACTAGATTTTAAAACGCAGCGCATTTGTCTTAAATTAAAGGTCAGTTTCAGTCAGCAAGAAAAACGCGTTCCTTTGAATAAAAAAAGAACAGATTTTAGTTAATACGTAGGCAGAAATAGGTGAAATACGGCGACACGGACGCCCCGTTTAGGAAATGGGTCACAGTGCTACTGTCTATTCGCGGCCGCCATCCGTCCGATCGATTGTACGACTTGTCTCACGATCTTGCGCTGTCTCCACACCCAGTTGGGCGGAGTTTATCCGAAATTTTAGGGCATCATTTACAAATAACTTGAGTGCTGGAAAATTTGTACTTCAGTATATATAAATTGAATCGGAAACGATTGGGAAATGTCGCGGCCGAGTGTTGTTGATCAGTCGAATCCATTTATTTCGAGTTTCTGATTCCGCATCAGTGTTTATTCATCAGTGTAAGCTTTAATTGCGTTTCTTTGACTTCTTTTTTGATATTGCAATTTATTTCAATATCGTAACGAAATTTCAACATTGTAGAGTACCTTTTTCCAGACTGTATGCTTTAATTGCGTTTCTTTGGCTTCTTTTTTGATATTGCAATTTGTTTCAATATCGCAACGAAATTTTAACATTGTAGGGTACCTTTTTCTAGACTCCCTAGTCAAATTTCATTTCTCTCAGCGCACACATATTTTACAGTTTGTACTAAATTATATTTGCGTGGTGGCTAATATGCGTGGCAATCTTGTAACGTAAGATATTTTTTTCGCTTCGAAAGCCTTGGCGGTAAGTGCGTACAATAAGTGTGCGAACTCAATCGGAACTCAAAGGATTAAGATACACACGGAACAGATACCCGGTCGAATCAGTTTAATGGTTTAAAAATGTAGATGATCTGTTTGGATTAATATGGGATTTATATAAATTATAAGTATATAAATTATATATATTTATATAATTATAAGCAGCGCCCCGCGGTTTCACCCGCGTAAGTCCCGATCCCGTGGGAATATCGGGGTAAAAAGTACCCTATGTGTTAATCCAGGTCTTCAGCTATCTACATACCAAGTTTTATCGCAATCGGTTCAGTGGTTTTTGCATGAAAGAGTAACAAACATCCATCCATCCATCCATCCATTCAAACTTTCACATTTATAATATTAGTGGGATTTAGTTTAATCAGAGTATTCGTTAAACTTTTGCAGATTAAACCAGATTTTAGTATCTGTATTTTATAATCTTCCTACTCTTGCGGCAATTTCCTACGCCAAGGGACATACCTCAAGCTCAAGTGCTTTCACGCTCATTATGGAACCCCTTTCAGCGATCCTTACCCCTTAAGTGCTCCCTTCTCCGTAAATGTTTGGAGGCCGATGGTTTTAGAAGGCACGTGTGATAAGAATATCAAACGCAAAAAAAATGTGAACTCGCGAAAAGATACTTGAAGTTTTTATATGACCAAGTATAAACTGTTTCTTTTGGTAATAAATTTGTTCGAAGATCGCTGTCACGGTCAGAGCGGTGCCTTTGTCGTTACGATTATCTCGCCTACGATCTCTAGATCAGCCAGGCGATCGTATGCCCATTTTTATGTCTCGTTATGTCTTCCGCGTGGTTCGTTGATAATAAAAGTAAAATTTATGTTACCCTAGAACTTTTATTATGATCGCCTCTCCTGTTTCTAATGTCGAATTATTCTTTGGGTATCGGATATTCCTCGAGCAATGAACAGTTATGACCATCAGCGAGATAAATCCCTTTATGGTTATGACTATTATTGCAATATCCACGCTTACTCTAAGCTAATGATTTTTCGAGTTTCTTTGTTTGTTTTAATGCCGCTAAGGGTGGGTTCCAAAAGCCGGAAGAATTTTTTCGGTAGATAGTCTGTTTAATGGAAATGGTGAGAGGCGATAGCAATGAAGCAGTAACTATACAAATTAATCCCAATTCTCATACTTTTAAGACACGTATTTAATAAAACAATACAAAAAGCGACGAAAACACTTAATTATTTATATATAAATATAAGATTAACTCATTAATACATATAAAATACAGATAATATTATGAACAAAGGTAACTCAATATTCAGTTTCTTACCAGCAAGCTTTGAGCAGTAGTACCTAGAGGAGGAAATTTCAGTGAAGGGTCAAGAAAAGTGTAATTGTAAAATGGGACAACGAACTAACGAACAAGTAGTGATAGGAATGCTATTGTTCTTAGTTGATTTTATTACGTAGTCCTTTCCATTTTTAGAGCTAGCAGCTCAAACATCAGTGTTCAGCGGAGCGTGTTGCGAAACTGCTAAATCGTGAAAAGAGCTTCGCAACAAGGGTGCACTCCATAGTTGTTAGTTCGCGGAAATTACGGGGAGCTCTCGATTGGTGCCCGCGGCAAAATACGTTCGGCAAAAACAATGCGATTTCGGAATTGGATCAGCCGATAGTTTTGATTGCTTTTCGAGAAATGGGCTGGTCTTTCCTTACTTTTTACTTATGTTTTGATTGTTCTTTATGTACTTACAATATTAGGTTTTTGCCGAATTTTCTGAACAATATTTTGCAGCTATTTCAGTTGGAAAATTTGAGACCTACATTGCTATTCGCGGTGTTTTTTTTCTACATTTTCGGTGTATTTGTAATAAATGTAATTACTCGCAAACATTTTAACATAGGTACATAGGTGATATGTTTTCTTACTTCACCATATTTGATGAGAGGTAGCGCATACTTTTTTTTATGGGATAGGGCGTAAACAAGCAGACTGGTCACCTGATGGTGACTCCCGTGCAACTGAAGGGTCACAAGTGCGTTGCCGGCTTTAAAGGTAGGAGTAGGGGAAATGGGGGAGAGAGTTAGGGCCTTTTTTTTTTTTTTTTGTGCGTGTGGAAACTCGGTAACTTCACTCACTGGGCGAAACACAACAAAACTATTGCTTTATGCTGGTTTGTTGTGACTGTAGGAGTCACAACAAACCAGCATAAAGTAATAATTAAATAGTCCAATTAAAATGTGGAAACAAAACGATGTTGAAAGAATTTTCGTAAGCGCAAAAAAAATATTATTTATTTAGGTAACTATCATTTAAACAATGCTCCTCGACTTTGATAAAACGAAACCAGGTCAAAGTGAATCACATTTCTGATGCTAATTTATTATTTATCTCTTGTAGGACATCGAAGGAAACCTTCATTATACTTATTTAGATATCGCAAATCACAATCTACTATTATAGCCGTCATACTATAAATAAAGACATTTTACAGATAAAAACACCTGTTTATTGAAGTATATAAGTAGGCGAATACACATACAATTACACTGGTTTCATAGTGAATTTCAAATATTTTAAAATCATGTCAATCATCAATGTTAGAGGCCTAAAGTACGATTCCCACCGGAGCACGTCGGACCGGATCTAAACGGAAGCGCGCGCATGCCGCGGCAGCCGTCCACATCTGCCGTGGGAGCAACCTTTTGGATCCGAGCGGGCGCAGTGGTATCCGAGCGCAAGTGTGCGCAGCCGGTCGGATCTGACAAGAAGCTCCATGCAAAATATTTTAAGTAATAAATATAAACTTCAATTTCTATCACCGTACTAAAAACGCGTTCCGATGCGCTTCGGCCCGTTAGGTGGGAATCGTACTTTAGATGTTCCCGACAATAGCCGGTTCGAGTTAGAGGTATGCGATTCTGACCTATTGCTTACTCTCAATACATCAGTATAAGCAATATACTTTTCGTTCCATTGCTTTCCCTCAATTACCTTTTCCTTGCAATATTGGGAGTATGTATATTGCATTTTGCCATATTTAATTCCCAGTACCCGGTTAACGGCAATAGGCTTGCCCTATATTACGTAAGTGGAATCAAATTATTGTTGGCAAAATTTGCGTGTTTGGTGCACCTCTGCCTTCGGGTATATAAGCGTAAAAATATGTAGGTAATTTATTTATTTATTTAGGAAAAACAAACAGTTATACACTAATCTTAATTGAGACAATACAATTATATATTACATATATGTATAACCCACTGCGTTGTCCACATATTATACAACTATAAAATATTATTTAGAACTGATTGAACGAGAGTAAACACAATACAATTTTCAACAAAAGTTTCATTTTGAATAAGAAAACTATACATTCATAGGTACCTAGTAATAATAACTCAGTGGTATATACGAGGAAATATAATAGATACAGTACCGATAAATATAATTATATTTGGCTCTAAATGAAAAAAAAAGCATATTTACTATCAAGTTTTACCAATAACGTGCTTCTAAATTTACCACAGATAAAGTGAATAAACCTAAATCTGTAAAGTGGTCACTGTAGTTTTTTGCCATATACATAAATAGGGAGGGAAAACTCCCTCTCACTAACTTTAAAACTTTCGCGTTCCACGACATGATAATGTAAATTATATACCTACAGGAATTAACGGCACTGCCATGACCGTGGTCACAAGCTGACTGTAACGACGGCCGGTGCAACCTGATCGTAACATCAGGCAATTCAGAGGTATGTAATACCTATTTCGTGCTGTCGTTAATTCCTGTTTAAATACATAATTAACTCGCTCTCAGATTGTCAATTTAACAATTTTTATAGAAAACCAGCAGTTTCCAGTGTACATATTTTGCGCGGAACCCTAATTCTTTTCCCAAAATAAACGTAACCTAAGTTACTCCTTATAACACCAGCTATCTGTCAGTGACAGTCCCGTGGAAATCGGTCCATGCGTCCCGGAGATTAGCCAAAACAAACAGATAGACAGAGAGACTATTATTTTGACTTTACAAACAGACACTTCAATTTTATACTAACTTTTAAACTTTCGCGTTCCATGATATAATTATGTACTTATACGGGAATTAACGCGATCACGGAAAGGTATTACATACCTCTGAATTGCCTGACGTTTCGACCAGGTTGCACTGGCCGTGGTCATAGGCTGACTCACCACAAAGTTTAACTTAAAAGACCAAATGAATCCAGTTAAATACGTGATATAAGTGGTAGTAAAAAATACTGTGTCCTACAACATACCCTATATAACGCAGTGGGGAAGAGTTAATTACCACATGATTTAACATAATTTCCTTTTGAGGTTTGTTAATCAAGTTTTCTTAATAGGGATATATTAACCATTAAAGGTTAAATTAGACAGCTGATGAGCCTAATAAGCAACCGATTTAGATTTTAATGGACTCACGGTAGCAAGCTGCAGGACATTAATAATAGTTCGGACGGTTTGATTGAGCTTACACATTTTTACACGTCAAACCATCCTTCCATTCATATTTTTTTGTTTAAATCCGGGCCCGCCGTAGGCCCGCAGAGGTAGATTTCGTGTTTATTTTTATTTATTTCATTTTGGAAAATCTGCCTCCCTGCCCCTTTGGGGAAATATTATTTACAAAATTAACTTTCATTTTTGCCCTGTTGATTTTTCGTCCAAGTTTGAAAGCAATCGGTGCATAATTGCGACCTCTATCGTACCGGTAAAATTCAGGTACATACATATATATATAAACTTTTTAATTTGTGGTTGTTTTGTGGTCTAGGGATCATAACTAGACCTGTGCAGAAATTTTTGGAAAACTCGATAACTGATACAAAATCAATAGGTAGGCTTTTCTTCGAAATCTACCTAAAATTCGTTCGTTGTGTACCTTCTCTTATTCAAAACGGCTTGAGCATTACCACATATTAAAAGACTCAGTCTTTTAACATTTGTACACAATTCAACTACTACAATTCTCCGCAGTTACAAGTTTATGATCACTGCCATACTGCTAAGGGTCGTAGCGTGATGTTATATAGCCTATACTACTCTTCATGAATCTGGCTTTTATATACAAAAATATTTTTTCAAATGCGACAGGTAGTTCCAAAGATTAGCGCGTTTAAACAAACAAACAAACAAAAAGAACTAGTTTTATTATATTAGTAAAGATAAATACTTTACGTTAATTCTTTAATTAGACAGATATTATAAGTTAACCAGAAATGTGGTTGATTACCTCCTTGGTCCTATGGCATAATGTTGCGTGCGATCGTTAGAACCTGAGTTCATACACCGCATTGGACAAAAAACTATATTGGTTATGAAATTCTGAGTAACAACAGGCAGATGGGAAATAGGAGTATGTCCGGTAGAGGAGAATAGAGCGACCTCTTACTTGGTAGTTCCAAATATAAAGCTGATAAAATGTGGGCACGGAGTTCAACCATGCTTCACCAAGAATAAGTAGGTAGATATATGTAAAAAATGAGGAGTTGAATAAACTACGGAGTTAATATCGGATGCTTCCATTTCAACTTTATCATACATTCTTACTCTTAGTTTAGATTAAAGTCAATAGGATCTGAGAAAGAATAATTTTATTTCATATCTTGCGAATGAAGATTTTTTTTTATTGTCCTTAAAACTGTTAATGGTAGTTTCCTTTTCGTTGAAATTACTATTGTACCTACTCTGATTCTAGTCAATAATTAATTTGTGAAACATCATTAATCGTGTCTTTGAAACTGAATGTAATTCGAATGACTGTTTCGTAGTTTCCTTAATTATTTAAAGTCAATACAACATTTTATATTTTCAGTACCAGACTTTCAGTACTCTGTGTGAGTTTGTTATTGTTGAGGCCATTTCTCCTTTACACATTTTTTTTTTTAAATTAGGTACCATGTTCCCCTATTTCTCTTGACATAGGACGTTTGCAAAACCTTATCTTTATGTTTAAATTAAGATTATTTTATTATTTATTAAATGCTAAAACATATTGTTCAGTATCCTCATTTGATAGAACTGAGTAAAGTAACTGTATTTACAAAGAACTTAGATTACTTCACATATCTTCATTACTACGAAGGCCGAAAACTCCGCGTGTTTACTATGACAATTAAGGAATGCTGGATTTGACTTACGCCATAGAAGTAATCCATTTTACTTTGACCTCATGTTTATTCCTCTCACGCAAACTTTTATAAACTTCCTATTGCATGTAAGGGTCTCGTAATTCTGGATATCTTGTTTTCCTTCTCAATGTGTTTCAATTAAAGTGTGTTTTGTTTTGTTACAGGTAAAAGCGGATATGAAGTAACTCCCGAGTCTGTGATCAGGTTAATTAATGAGTATTTGAAAGCCAGACAAAAGTTATAACTTCTGGTTGCAATGATTTTTACTGAATGGATGTAGGGTTTAACCCAAAGTTATATCTCTAATATAGTCTAAATACAGCAACCAGGCGGGTAGGTACATAAGAAAAATAATTTCTAAACTCAATATGCAGTTTCACCAGCTGGTCTTTAGTAGCTACGAGTACGTGTAATAATAATAATGATATACTAGACATCACACAGCGCTATCTGGTCGCAGACTCAAGATAGCTTACTATGGTATGGGCTCTAGAACACGGATAAACGTATCCACTTAATTTTTGGAGTTGACTCCTTAAGAATCGATTTTCATATAAGGCGCCCGGTATGAAAAAAATATGAAGAGTAAAATTTTGTGATCGGAGGGCAGCGTAACGCTTTAACGCTTTGTTGTGCTTTATTGGAATTTACACCTTATCGTCCACGCATGTAAGTAGATATGTGGATATACCTTTGTTATAAATATATATATATATATATATATATATAAAGAATATATACTGTACAGCATCTACAAATCATGAGAGAGAGAGATATGGAGAGCCTCAAGTAAATTGTAAACTCCAGTCGTGGGTCGGAGCTGACATACACCTTTTTTTTGTAAATACCTACTTATTGAATAATTTTTTTTTGGGTTTGGATTATTGATATCGGAATATATCAAACATCCACTCCAACGTTAATATACAGATTCATGCATAGAAATATTTGCACCGAGCGGGAATCGAACCGGCGACCCCCGACGGACAGTTAAACACATTACCGCTGCGGAGCATAGGTCGTCAAAAAATTAATAGCATTTGATTGATCAAAACCAATTTGCGTTAATTCTTTACAACAATAAATGGCTATATGTAT
The DNA here is from genome assembly GCA_963859945.1 of Euplagia quadripunctaria. Classification (NCBI taxonomy): domain Eukaryota; kingdom Metazoa; phylum Arthropoda; class Insecta; order Lepidoptera; family Erebidae; genus Euplagia; species Euplagia quadripunctaria. Next base: position 6,076,226 of record OY982578.1, on the reverse strand, counting down.
AAACATATAGGTACGTTAATGATAAGGACGTTAGTGTTATTATACTATAGCTTATTTATTTATGCCTGCGGTTTCGACAGGTATATAAAGGCGTGCTACGCGTCCGAGGTCACGGTGAAGTGATATTGAAATAAAACCACACGGTTTTCTGTTACACGGGTAGTTTCATTGTAATTAAATCACTTAAATCACTACATATTATTAAGCAAAGTCCCCCGCCGCGTCTATCTGTCTGTCCGCGATAAACTGAAAAACTATTGAACGGATTTTCATGCGGTTTTCACTAATAGACAGAGTGATTCATGAGGAAGGTTTAGGTGTATATAGTATGTATGCTGTTAAGATTTTGTGTAAATTGATTGAAATATGTTGATGATTGTTGGAAATGTTTCTGCTACCCGTGCGAAGCCGGGGTAGGTTGCTAGTAAGTGATAAATGCTAATTTTATAAAAGTTCGGGAAAAAGGGCATGATGTTATGTCATGCCAGAGTACAGTGGGCTTCTGGTTTTTTTTGACAGGTGGCCAAAGTCTGATTCAGGACTGATTCGTGTAAGGGAATATTTCGAACCCCGGCCATAGGCCCCTTGATGGAAAACGGTGTGGTTTTAGTCGTTCCGAGTCCATAGCCACCTCTTCTTTGAAATGGTACAAGAAGAGATTTCGACACGTATTTTTATACGTGTATATTAAGATACTAGCAGCGCCCCCAGTTTCACCCGCGTAAGTCCCGATCCCGTGGGAATATCGGGATAAAAAGTAGCCTATGCGTTAATCCAGGTCTCCAGCTATCTACGTACCAAGTTTCATCGCAATCGGTTCAGTGGTTTTTGCGTGAAAGAGTAACAAACATCCATCTATCCATCCATCCATCCATCCATCCATCCATCCATCCATCCATCCATCCATCCATCCAAACTTTCACATTTATAATATTAGTGGGATTTATTAGTAATATCAAGCACAGCTGTAGTCCAATCAGAACAAGAATAACATTTAATATTATTAGGTAATTATTGAAAGACGCGGTGGATTAATATGTGATCGAATCATAATCATTTTAATGTACCTCATTTACAAGGACCTTGCTTACATTTTGATTAATGCAATTAATTAATTAATTATTACGTAAATTACTTATTCTGTGGCCTGTTTATTTGATAAGTAGAAATCGAACACGAACACGAATGTTTTCACTACTCTAAATGTAAACAGACCTTAACTTGAAAATCAGTCGTTTTAACTTAAGCAGTCGGAATGTCTATTACTAATTCAAAAACCTACAAATTCTAGTTTCTACGGCACGTACGTTACTAACCTTGATTATCCTGCTCTTGGTTAGATTGAATCTTCAAATTATCCTCAGAAATGACTGCGTAACCATTTGCTAAAATACTTGTATCCGCGTTTTCAATCCAGTGCAATCTAGAATTAGTAAGAAATGTTCATTACTTGGACGAGCGAAGACTGTATCTAGTCGTAGTACTCACTCAACTTTCTTCAATCAAAGTCGATTTTTTCCTCAAAGCGATTTGTTATCAAGTTCTCAGTAACGTTAACTTTTCCATTATCACCTGTTGCCAACTACCCGGGCTTTCTATTTTCACCTACATTTACAACTCATTTTAACTTCGCTCTAACACTTCCTAAGTTTGTCTCGGGCCCAGGCCTCTGGTTTTACTTTTTTCCGTAAACTGTGATGCTGGTCATATACTGTAAGCGAGACTATTGCGAGCATTTTGCTGTCATATTAGTGTTTTAATAAACCTTTTTTTTATATACTGTATATAATCATCTTCTTAGCCTAATCCCAAATATATTTGAGGTCGGTGCAATGTGTGCAAGTTTAATATATGTAGGACACGATCCACGTCCAGGAACGACATTCCACCATCGCATATCAAGCTTCCACAGGCCATCAAATGGGTAAAAAAAACACAGGTAAACCCACTTAATAGAAAAATTTATGATTAACTTTCATATTTATATTTCTAAGACTCGATTTGGCAAAATTTTGTTACACAATGTAACAAACATATCAACACCACATTGTGTTAGGAGACTAGCTCTATTAACCGGCCGTATTAACTCAGACCTAAGGTTTGACGAGTCTTAAACGAAAGTTTACAGCCAGTTTATAGTATAGCTCTTATATAGTCTGTCGTGTGCTATTCCTTCATATTGTTCCTGGGGGCGAGTTTTTAATTACCGTCGAGATTGCGGTCTCCTACGTCGAACTACTTTATTTGCTGTAAACAAGTTAGTTTCGCCACCGATATTAATCTTTGAAGTATATTGGAGTGTGTTAAACTACGAATCAGTTGTGTACTTATGTCGTCACATGGAATGAACGTTTAATTATGTTTCCAATACGCTTAAAAAGTTATTATGCATGAGTATTTAAAAAATATAAATGTTACAGACATAATTCTTATATAAACTTCACCACAAATTTTCCCTTTTTTATGGTATAGGGGGCAAACGAGCAGACGGGTCACCTGATGATAAATGACTACCGCCGCCCATGGGCACCTGCAACTCAAGAGTCACAAGTGCGTTGTCGGCCTTTAAGGTGGGAGTAGGGGAAAAGGGGGCAGAGGGAAGGGTTAGGGCATCCGGTAACCTCAGTCACGCGGCGCAAAAACAATGCAAGCATTGCTTCACTGCAGGTTTTCTGTGAGGCCGTGGTGTCACTCCGGTCGAGCCGGCCCATAAGTGCCGAAGCATGGCTCTAAACATAACTAAAGGAGGCAGTGGTGGGCTTATAATGTATATTTATACTGAGTTTTATATGGTGAGATCCCTTTGAACTATGTCATAATTAATGAGATTGTAGACACGATTGGATTGGGGAGTATAAAAGCTAGCTCGAGCTGGTCAGCGTCGCATACATGACCTGTCTTGGGTGAGACGGGTCACTGCCTGTCGGGGGTTGCGGAAGAAAGCAATGACGATTCTTACTCCCCCGATCATGGGCAAGCAGCGGATCACCAGAATGGTTTTTAAGTTGGCTGCAGTCCTGACAGACCTCTTCGGCCCCCACAAACGCGGGGCAAACGAGCAGGCGGGTCACCTGATGGTAAGTAATTACTGTCGCTCATGGGCACCTGCAACTCAAGAGTCATAAGTGCGTTGCCAGCCTTTAAGGTGGGAGTAGGGGATAAGGGAGGGAGCGGGAAGGGTTAGGACCTCCGGTAACCTCACTCATTCGGCGAAAAACAATGCAAACATTGCTTCACTGACGGTTTTCTGTGAGGCCGTGGTATCACTCCGGTCGAGCCGGCCCATACGTGCCAAAGCATGGCTCTCCCACTCTCCCACTCCACCCCTTACCAAAAAAAAGCCGGGAAGTCTGTGTCCTCTAACATTCTTATCTGATTTTATTTTGAGTAACAATATATCATTCACTATTCGCGTTTAAGTTTACAGCGAGAATATACATATATCTAAAAAGAAGTGACAGAACATTCCTTGTGCAAGCAAAAAAGCGTTTGAGAGTCCAGTGACCATTAGGAATTCCTGTAATTTCGTCACGTCCACCCGGATCGTGTGTGAGACATTCTCGAGATAGCCGTGCCGTTATGAAAGTTAGCGTTGGAAGTGCAGACATTGTAAAAACTGTAATGAAATTTTCCTTTCGTTGGTTCACACTTAAATATTAATGTTACATTTCAACTTTACAAATTCCTTAAAAATTTAGTAATTAGAAAACTGTGGCATGATAAAGTGGGATCAAATTTATCATGTTATGTAGCAGAAAGCTATTTTAATAATTCACAAACTGATTATATGCAAAACGTTTAACTTTTTCCAAGCGATCCAGAAAGGATCGCGTTCGATCTTCCACTGGCTTCCTTCCGTTTGTTTTGTTTTTGTGATGTTTTAAATGTGTACATATGTTAATAATGTTTTTGTTAATGTTGTACACTCTAATCCATTGTTTCGGATATTGCATTGTGCGCACCTGTAGATAATGCCAGTTGCACGCATAAGAGAGATCCCTCAATAACAGAGCTCTGAAAAGAACATTACGTATTTTGTTTTCGCCATTGTGTGACTAAATGTGAAGTCGTAAAGTAAAAAAACATACATCTATACTAATATTCTTTTTTTTTTTTTAATATATAGCTGAAGAGTTTGTTTCTTTGGTTAAACGCGCTCATCTCAGAAACTACTGGTCCGATTTGAAAAATTATTTCAGCGTTAGATAGCGTGATGATATATAGCCTTCCTCCATAAATAGGCTAAGACCAATAAGAGCAGAGCAGTGACCATAAACGCAGGTGAAACTGCGGGGACGGCTAGTTCAATACAAAATAGAAACGCCATGAAATTTAGTAAAGAAATGGAATCTAAACTTAATAGTAAAAATATAATCATTAAACTGACACACAATCCCACATATGTTGGGAACAGTGAGAGTTCGGTTAATTCCGCGTTCCAATAAACAAGAAACGATTCGTTTTGCTTACGTACGGTAAAATTTTCATTGAAAATTCAACGAAATTTTACCGTCCGTAAGCAAAACGAATCGTTTCTTGTTTATTGGAACGCGGCATAAGTAAACATTGTAGTTTAATATTAAGCTATCTTGGTTACCATAAATTAGTAACTAAACAAACATCGATGGTGAATTACTGTGTACCAGCGACAATCGATTGCTTCATTAGCAATCTCAAACGTGATTTAAATGCCTCATACTAATAAATTGGGCAGGTCGAAGATACAGGCGCTGCAATTTGTTTAGACTTGACACTGTTCTCATAACCCCTAATTTCTCGTTGATGTGTTAAATGAACTGCTATGTGCTATCGTAGTGGACCTATTTTGCTGGCACTACATATTTTTCATCGCCAACTAACGTCCTAGTAGTTTCAGTATATACATCGAAACACCGGTGACCTTGTTATTGTTAGTTTCAATGTTAGTATTGATTTTACTCGTAATGAAGGTGAAGGGTTAGTTTGGTAGCCATATTGCGTTGATATTAAACCCACACGTTATTTCTTTATATGGTATTCTCGGGTATCTAAATATTTAGGGTCTAGACTTTGACTGGGATTGCACGAATGTTAAATTATTTATATTTACGAGAATTAACGCGATCATGTAATAGATATACCTACCTTGAATTGCTTGATGTTTCGACCAGTTTGCACTGGCCGTGATCACAGTTTGACTGCACGACTGTTCCACACTTCTAAGTGTTCAAGTTTCGATTCCCACACGGGAGAATTATTTGTGTGATTCATAAATAACTAGCAGCGCCCCGCGGTTTTACCTGCGTAAGTCCCGATCCCGTGGGAATATCGGGATAAGAAGCCTATGCCTAAGCCTATGCGTTAATCCAGGTCTCCAGCTATGTACATACCAAGTTCCATCGCAATCGGTTCAGTGGTTTTTGCGTGAAAGAGTAACAAACATCCATCCATCCATCTATCCAGCCATCTATCCATCCATCCAAACTTTCACTTAGTGGGATTGTATCGAGTCTGGGTGGACTTTGTGTTTGTTATTTGCATGGTTGTAAAGTCCCGACTTTTGTGGTCCGAATCATAGTATATTTTTCTTATTTCTGATTTCATGTACTAATTTTAAATTACATCAAGCTAAGCTAAATTGTACTAACGTATCCATAATTTCTAGGCTTCGGGTAAGTCAGTGACAGATTATTCTGATGGTATTCTTTTTAATATTGGATGATTGATTGGATGGATGTATTTTAGCTATCACTCGTGGCTCGTCGCAAGTTCTTAGAATCGGCTGATTCCAGTTTAACCTGTGGGAATTCGATATTTTATTTAGAGTTTATGTTCTTTTTATCTTGTTGAATAGAGACTTAATATTTCCAAAATAAAGTTAAACATTTTCTATATTTTAAAATAGTCATAATTTTTTTAAGTAAAATTATACAGTTTTATCTTTTGCAATTATTTACATAAAAAAAATTGAAATATAAAGTTGGTCAACAGCCTTGTACGTGTCCAACTTAGCTGTGTTTTGAGAATTCGTGAGAGATAATAAGTACTTATCTACATAATTATAACTAATTACGGTTGTATAATAGGTTAACTGAAAAAAATACATTATAAATCCAAATATTATACTTATTTTAATTTTGCACTTCTTCCTAAACAAGAAAATCACTCAACGCACAGCTCAGAAGTCATTCAGTCAATCAGTCAGTAATTATTTGCCAACATTTTCAAATTCTTTGGCAGTCAGACAGTCTCTATTTTGCACACTTGAAAGAAAGAAAGAAAAACATTTATTCTGACATTCACAGGACTGCACACAATTATTACAATAAAAATAAATAAAACTAGGTAACTATTGCCCTGTGCAATGCCAGAAAAGGCACCTATCTCAGCATATTGCTACAGCCTGAGAGACTGCAGCGCTGGTATTATGACAGGGCCTGCGCCCGGTGACATCTCGTGTGAGCAGTGCAGCGAGGTGTTTACAGAGGTGTGCGTAAGTACAATACAGGCAGTGTTATAAAAAATGAAAAGTAAAAACAAATTAGATAAAAATAACATATATGTATATACATATATATACACATACATACAAATACAAACATACATACCCACATACTCCTCCCCTCTAATCCCCCCGTCCCGTCTTCCCGCTCCTCCCCTATTCCCACTTTAAAGGGCGGCAACGCACTTGTGACTCTTGAGTTGCAGGTGCCATTGGGCGGCGGTAGTCATTTACCATCAGGTGACCCGTCTGCTCGTTTGCCCCCTATACCATAAAAAAAAACATAGATAAAAAAAAAAAAAACAATATAATTGTTCTTATTATAAACTATTACTATACTAAGTTATCCCATAGGAATAAAAAATGGTACAAAGTTTTCTCTTTCCCCTCTTGGGTAATAATACCGACGTAATCAATATTATTAATATTGACACTTATAAGTTATTTGTGGCCAACGTTCTTTCTTTTTGTATTACTAAATCGAATCCAATACTGGGTCAAGGTTGCTTCAGTGGAAATGTGGAATCGATATAGGCACGTACTAAGTGGCTATACTTCGTCCTTGTTTGTGGTATACAAAAACTGTGTACGTAAACCACCATTTAATATTTTGTTTAATACGGACAATATTATTAATAGCAATTGTAATTGCACTTTACCGTTTTACGTTTAATATAACGTAAATGTACTCGTATGTACAAAGCCTTTTTATTTCTTTTCATACGTTATACATCACACAAGTATTGTTTACAAAACAATACGAACATATATGAAGACAGAATACCAATATGAAAAACACACAATGAAAACAAAAAGCGTATTTATGATGTTTTTTTATTTATTTGAAATAGGAACCTTGCACTATAACACGAGTGTTTCTACTTAGTCAATACTCGTCTTGCTTTATAGGGTTCCGTACCTCGACCTCCTTGTTGTCCGTCCGTGGGTCTGTCTGTCTGTCAAGATCCTTTTTCTCAGGAACGCGAAGAGGTATCAAGCTGGAATTTTTATCAAATACTGAAGTCTACTGTCCCTTGGAGCTGTGAAAAATCAAACTTCTAAGCCAACGCAATCAAAAGATACAGCCGTTTATGCCGCAAAATTTTCACACATTCGCAAGGGAATTAAAACCTACTGGGTACTTCCCGTGAACTCAGAATCTTGAAATTTGGTACGAAGTAACGTCTTATAGCACAGATAAGGAAAAATTGCGAAAACTGTATATTTTTAGTTACATCATATAATAAAAATATTTTACGGTAACCTCGGTGCGTTAGTCCGACTAGCACTGTGCCGGTTTTTTTTTTTATTTCATGCGTTAAACAACGAATCAAAAGGACTGGTGTGCCAACGGCCAAATTATAGAGAAGGAACGATTATGTCGTAGGACTGATCAAATGTAACTGGAGGGCTTTCGAGATCTGCGGAAAAATACAAAAGAAATAAAATTTCGCAGAACGGCGATGACAGATTTATTGCAGTACGCACTCTTACAAATGATGGATAAATTCAAATCATTCAAGAATTGAAGTCACTCAAACATAATATATGTAGTTATGTTTTCGTGTAGACAGCACTTAAGTGCTCAGCCACACCTAACCAGGCCTATGCCACTTGATGTACTTACGTGCGCTAAACAGCTCCCGGCCGCTCGACCGCTGGCGGACCTTATACGCAGTCTCGCGTAGTGGGTTGCCGACAACTGCATCGAGCGCTTACGTTTTTATTTTTAAATTACAACCTACAATAACGTAATTCGAAATCGTATTGATATACTTAAATGTACTTTAAATATAGTCAAATTCACGGTGAAAATTGACATGGTTCCTGATAGTATATGTGCTGTATATGGATGTAGATCCAGTAATGTATGATGATATAATATAGTAGTATAATGATGTAGTTTTTTCTTGTCTACTTTTTTTGCTTAACTGTTCTAATAATTTATTGATGTTTCTCGTTAGAGGTTTGGTTAAGCGAGGTCGCGTGGCTTTGGTGATATTTTTTTCGTAGAAACGCGCATTTGTTGTTAAGTGATTCGAATTGATAAATTAGAGATTTAGTTATTCGAGATCGCATGGCTACGGCGTTAAGTTTTCGTGGTAGCGTGCATTCGTTGTTAAGTGTTTCGTATTAGTAAACTTACGGATACGTGGTATTCAATGTTACATTTTTTAGTCAGGTAACACGCCTGATTTTTTGTGTAATAAAACTTCATTTAATCAACATAGGCTTTTTTATAAAAATGTAGAAATTGAATATTACATAAAAAGAGGTAACCCTAAACTCACTTACGGCAACGCAACCGTGCGCTATTACGAGGCAATAACAATCGTGTTTTAAGAACATTTAAGATCATTTTCGCATGCAGGGATCGGCGCTCGGAAAGAGTAGGTAATTAAAACGGTAGGTATGGACGTTTTTGTAGGGAGTGATTTATCTGTTACGTAGTAACTACTTAGTAATCTGTGACCTAACCCTCTTTTAAAAAAGTAGTAATTGTACTAGCGTACTCTTTTTCAATATTGATGTAATAAATCAGTACTTAGTTATGACTGAATTGTATAACCATTGATATCTGAAGTTCACCGTTCGAGTTCTATCACCTCTGACTTTTTGCATAACGTAGCATAAACCGGTTTCTGTCAGAGTAGTTAAAGCATAATATACTTGAAGGTTTTTGAAGTCTGCCAACCCACATTTGGCCAGCATCATGGATTGGAGCCTAACGCTTCTCATAGTAATTTCATAGTTTATACACACGCGGTTAAGTGTGGACAATAGATGTCAGACTTTATAACATCGTGCCTTTGACAGTCAAAACAGCTACTCTGTACACTGCTTGATACGAATACTCTAAGTATTAAGATAGAGACCTAGTTATTTTTTTAACGTTGAAACAAACGACCAACCTACAAAAATAGAACCCAAATGGAATCACTCTCGCGGCTGTGTGTCCATCGCATGTCGATCCATTTGACCCAGATTCTCGAAAATACTGCAATAAAATATCGAAAATTGCTTTAAGTAATTATACTGAGCATGTACCTACGTATTTTGTTAATAAATAAACTGGAAAAAAAAAATACTAACAAAAGGTTACGTTCATCGCGTGACATTAAATTAAGGGGCTATTCCATTTATAACATACACTTCCATCAATGAAATATGTATAATCTGTTGTTTGAAAAACCTCAAAAATTTTAATGGAAACTAAACACCCTATATAATGGTCTTATTACATACTACTAATTCTCTAAATTTTCAAAGGAAAAGTAATATAAAAACCTATTTTAATAATAAAGCCATACCGAGCGCCATACCAAAGCGAGACCGCTTCCGCCTTTGGCTTCACCGCTTTCAAAAAAAAAATAAGGCGAAACTCAAAAATTAACTCAAAACAGTAATTTTGAATTATTTTCTACAGGGTAAGAAAAGATTTCCCTGAATAACCTGAATGGCGTGACGTAAAAGCGAATGACGCAATGTGACGGAAAGAAAAAGTGACGGGAGGGAAACTGGTATAAAAATAATTAAAGGGATTATACGTGAGCCACGTGAGGTGACAGGTTAATTGTCACCACGAAATAGGGATGCTAAAAGTAGGATGGCTTTTAATAGTTTTGTTAGTACTCTATGTTGTGTGTGTGATTTTTTTAATGAGCTAGAGATACTATTAGTATGCGAATGCTTAAACACGTTAATTGGGCAACAACCTTAACCGTTTACTATCAGGCGAGCCGAGTGTTTTCAACAGTCTTTTATTAGCTTCACTTTTTTTTTGTAAAATTGAATTTTTACAGAAAATACAACTATGCATTTGAACTTAAAATGCAAAACTGTATCTGTATACAAAATTTCATGAAAATCGTTGGAGCCCTTTCCTAGATTATATATTGCTTACTATCATTCGTATCGTCGTTTTAAAGGTATTATTATTATTAACGATTAGATGTAAACAAATTTTGAAAGCCAATTTTATCCTACTTCTGATTGACATATCGAAATGAAACTTTGTACTTACATGTAGTTTGGATGACAATATTATAATTTGGCATCTTGTAACTGATCTGATGAGGAGGTAAATAGTATAACTCTTCAGTAGCTACTAGTATACCCCGAGTTTGGGCTCATGGCCCAACAGATTTGCTAACGATGGTCTGATGATGAAGCCAGGTGGATAGTAGAACTCTTTTTTACTTTTTCATTCAGTTCGCCATTGAAGCGTTTTTTTTTTAAATTTTACAAAGTTATGATATTTTGATGTGAAAATATCATCCTCCGCGCCTTTTCCCAACTAAGTTGGGGTCGGCTTTCAGTCTAAACTATACGGCCGAACTTTGATATTTTACGTGAAGGGCCATCAGACCTCCACATCCCAAGTACTAGGCGATGTCGAAATTGTGTAGTTAGACCAGGTTGTCGGACTTTTTAGGGCTCCAACTACCCGTAACGAATGCCACAGATGTTTGTATGGCACCCGGGAGCGACGGTTTAACGTGCTCTCCGAGGCACGGAGGGGTCTCAATGTGTTAAGAATGGTCACCCATCCTAGACCGACGTGGCTAGTATTACGGAACTTTGTAATGTGCTAACCTACTCGGTTACCACTTAGCTACGAGCCCCTCTTAGATGTGAAAATATATGCTACAAATATTCGAAGTATTCTCTCCCAACATTCGTTGGTCACTACTTGATGGATGATTGTTGCAGCGGTTAGTGGTAGTGCATCTTCTGTTCTCAGTAACCAATACAATGGCAGCTTGATATAACTTGCCGCATTTGTCGAAAGGGAATTGCGAATTCAGAAGGAGAGGGGCGAAATGTGGGCGGCAAGATGGGGCGAGCTTTTTGAGGGTTTCGTACGTCGATATGAAAAAAAAATGGAACCCTTATAGGATCACTCTTGCGTCTGTCTGTCCATTTGTTACAGCCAATTTGCTCCGAACCTAATGAGCTGGTTAAGTAGGAATTTGGTACACATATAAATTTTTGTGACCCAAATATAGATGTGCAACTTAAATAAATTAGTTTTGAATACGGGACCACTTTTGTGGGTGAAATTAGACAAAAAAATTGCAAACTGTTCCCTGTGACATATCAAATGACTCTTTCACGTTAAGATCTCAATAACATGTAAATAATAAGTTATATGTTAATGTATTTCTCCAAAACTATTGAGCCTAAAATTTTGTAAAAAATACAGCATATAGTGCTTCACTTATAGATAACATAGATAACATGGTAAATCTCTCAGTATTATGCACACAAACTACAAACTTACATTTCCAGATTTAAATATTAAAATAAATATAATAGGTATATATTAATAAAATGTTTTTTAACGGCAATGTTAAGTTTGTTTAAAACGTGGTAAATACATATTCATCGTACGGAATCCTCTTCACGCGAGTGAAACTCACTTGGCCGGTATTTTGTTTAAGACTTTCTAGCCAAGCTTCATCACGTCTTGTCACTTCAAGTCTTGTGTCCTAGCGCCATTCCCGTCGCATCTTAGCGCGTGCCTCCCAACCTTTAATATCTATGACGAAGCTTTCAATGTAATCGTATCAAAATGAAGGGATGATGTTGGAAGGATATCAAACCCGTCTCTCCACAAGCCTAAACAAATAGTGTCTGTCGTACTATTGACTTTTTGCATTTTAGTCATATTCTTTAGTATATTAAAGGTTTCTAAACATTATAAAGCATTATTTGTTTGGAATCTCAAATAGTGTTTGTTCCATTGTGAAACATTACTAGACTGTAATATAATATTTGTACAAGTCTAGAACCTAATGCAAAGTCAACAACGAAGTTAAAATAGTTGGCTGTAGAAAGATTATTTTAACATATGTAGATTTATAAATTGTAACACAAATGAATAAATGTTAAGTGATGAATTTACATCACTTATTCTAACAAAACATTTTAGAAGAGCAAGTTCTAAAGAATTAAAACTTGACTCGTAAGTTTAGTATTTAATTTAAGGTTCGTTATTTAATTTAACGTTTGTTATTTAACTTAACCTTTGTTATTTAATTTAACGTTTGTTATTTAATTTCACGTTTGTTATTTAATTTAACGTTTGTTATTTAATTTCACGTTTGTTATTTAATTTAACGTTTGTTATTTAATTTAACGTTTGTTATTTAATTTAACGTTTGTTATTTAATTTAACATTTGTTATTTAACTTAAGTTTGTTATTTACCTTAAGTTTGTTATTTAACTTAAGTTTGTTATTTAACTTAACGTTTGTTATTTAACTTAACGTTTGTTATTTAACTTAACGTTTGTTATTTAACTTAACGTTTGTTATTTAATTTCACGTTTGTTATTTAATTTAACGTTTGTTATTTAATTTAACGTTTGTTATTTAATTTAACATTTGTTATTTAATTTAACGTTTGTTATTTAACTTAAGTTTGTTATTTACCTTAAGTTTGTTATTTAACTTAAGTTTGTTATTTAACTTAACGTTTGTTATTTAACTTAACGTTTGTTATTTAATTTCACGTTTGTTATTTAATTTAACGTTTGTTATTTAATTTAACGTTTGTTATTTAATTTAACGTTTGTTATTTAATTTAACATTTGTTATTTAACTTAAGTTTGTTATTTACCTTAAGTTTGTTATTTAACTTAAGTTTGTTATTTAACTTAACGTTTGTTATTTAACTTAACGTTTGTTATTTAATTTCACGTTTGTTATTTAATTTAACGTTTGTTATTTAATTTAACGTTTGTTATTTAATTTAACATTTGTTATTTAATTTAACGTTTGTTATTTAACTTAAGTTTGTTATTTACCTTAAGTTTGTTATTTAACTTAAGTTTGTTATTTAACTTAACGTTTGTTATTTAATTTCACGTTTGTTATTTAATTTAACGTTTGTTATTTAACTTAACGTTTGTTATTTAACTTAACGTTTGTTATTTAATTTAACGTTTGTTATTTAACTTAACGTTTGTTATTTAATTTAACGCGTGTTATTTAATTTAAATGTCATAGAGCACTGGCTTAAGTTTAGGTAATAGAGATTATTTTCTCCATTATTATTTTTTTCAATCAGATCAACGAACCACACTGAATACAGGATTCAAAGTTACACTCCGCATCGCAGTTGGAATAAAACATTATTTAAAATAAAAACCGCTATCCTTGGACAGGATAAACCCGGCCTAAGTACTAGCAGAGGGTAAGAGCTCTGAATACGATGTTAATCCAGCAGATCTGATTCCTGCAGACTTGATGAAACAATAAGTAGCGGTATGTACGTTTGTTGATTACCATAAAACTTCCTAAATGAAAATTTGCGCAACACAATTGCGTACTTACTTGCCTTTGTTTCAATTAAATTATTTCATAGTCTTCATTAAACTAATAATAATAATAACTTCACACATCTCACACACGGCCGTCTGATCCTAAACTAGGCAGTGCCTGTACTATGGTAACCAGACTGCTGATAAACATACTTATATATTTTTAAATACATACATATTATAGATAAATTACACCCGGACACAGAGCAAAAAAAGATCATGCTCATAACACGATTATTTGTCCTGGGTGGGTGTCGCACCCACGACCTCTGGTTCAGCAGTCAGGATCACTAACCACTAGACCAACAGGCCAGTCATGAAATTGAGTCTTATATGAGAATTTGAAAACTTCATAAGAGTTTGTCCGTTTGTTTTTATTTTTAAATGTAAATCCATACACATCCAAACATAAATAAATGATATGACGATAGCTAATTATTATGACGTCAAAATTGTTATTTCATAAAAAATTCTATACAAGGTACCATTTTGAAATTTAATAAAAAGTACCTAATTTGACTTGCCAGTCAACTACCATATTGGTGGACTAGCATACTGCTTGCTCGACGTCAAGCGATCTCTGGTATCTATCTTTTTAAACCGGTAACAGTAGTAAGATATCACGTGTGACAAACAACAACAACAACAACTTAATACTTCAAGACCAGGACCTGGACCCTATTCAAGAGTAGCGATGCTGTTCACCAATACGCTAGTAGGTATTACTGATTAACCTGTTTACCAATTCGAGCAGGAATCTGCCGTGTCTTACCACGATTCAAATCCCAATTTAATTAGATGCATTTACTTTATTAATCGAAAGTAACCACGCATATCAAATTTCAATTGAATGCTCGCAACATCACGGTTCGCAGTACCATTTTCATTACTGTTTTTATTTTCATTGGAATTTCACCCTTATTCCTCTGCCATGAAGATTTAAAATTATTATATGGGCGTTATTGATTAATGTTATGAATGGACGCCGATGATTGAATTCCGTTTATAAGCTAATTGGTACTAAAAGAGTCATTATTATCGCGTGCTGTCTACCATTTTGTGAAGTTCCATTACTTAAACGTAGCGATGATTTATTTATTAAATAAAAAAAAATAATTCCATATTTTTGTGATGAATATGATGAATACTTAATAAGTATTGCTAGTGTTACCAAGTCAATATTTCGAAATCAAGAAGTGGTTTTTGTCTTTAGGGGCCATCCATAAGTTAGATACGTCACACGAATTTCTTGATTTTTTTTGTGGGATTCCCTCATTGTGTGACGTCATATATTTTGCAATTTTACACCGAGAACTGAGTATATGAAAACTGCAGTTTCAAAATCATATTTTTTTAAAATAAAATCAACATCAAATGTATCATTCTAGAAAATTAACAAAACAAAAAAATTATAATTAACGAACGATAAATGTATTAATGAATGATATAATAATGGAAAGATTCGTCTTGCGTCCATAGACTTTCAACCCACTCTATTATTTGCCTCTTTGTTTTCACAGCCCTTCATATAGAAGACCCGCAGTCCCCGCTCGGCTTCGCTCGCGTGTACACATTTATATATTTTGCGCCGAACCCTAATTCTTTTTTCAAAATAAAAGAATCCTAAATTTCTCCTTATAACACCAGTTGTCTGCCAGTGAAAGTCGGTCCCGTGGAAATCGGTCCACCCGTTCCGGAGATTAGCCGGAACAAACAGACAGACAGACAAAAATTTCAAAAACCGATTTTTAGGCTTAGGTATCGTGCAAATAACTAAGCCTAAAAATAACTATTATTTTGACATTACAAACAGACTTAATTGTTTTTTATTTGTATTGATAATGATGCCTTAGATTGTTACTTACTAGGAGTGCTATTATTTAATAGAGTATTATCATTGTATCCGCGGGTGGGTACTGGTGGCCTGTAACACAGGTGTTTTAAAACCTATCTCCGGCACCAGCACACTGTAAACCTGGAAACTACCGAGCTGTACATAGCTGATTAGGGCTGCGAGTGTTTCGGAGGTGGCAGTTCTTAGTATTATGCAGCACTGATCGGAAGTGACGGAATATCGTTCCTAAGCAGCAATTGCATTGAACTTTCTGATGAATGAGGTCAACAAAACTCCTCGGTTGGGGCTGTTACTTTTTATAGCATAGGCAACCCCTTACCATCACAGGCACAATTAACTGAACTATACAACCAGCGAATGGTAATCCGATTCTAAAGTTTTTTATTTTATAAAAAAAAAAAATCCGTCGAGATTTTTAACAGTGGTAGAGGCATGCTTCGCCACGTATGGGCTGGCTCGACCGGAGTGATACCACGGCCTCACAGAAAACCGGCAGTGAAGCAATGTTTGCATTGCTTTTCGTGGCGTGAGTGAGGTTACCGGAGGCCCTAACCCTTCCCTCTCCCCCCTCTTCCCGCTCTTCCTCCTTCTTCCCATACTTAAAGGGCGGCAACGCACTTATGACTCTTGAGTTACAGGTGCCTATGGGCGGCGGTAGTCATTTACCATCAGGTGACCCGTCAGCTCGTTTGCCCCCTATACCATAAAAAAAAAAGATTTCAGTAAACAAAATGAATTGATTGAAATAAAAAAAACTTGATTTAACCTGTTTTTTTTTAAATTTAAAGTCTATGCAAAGCCTTTTGTAAAATTACCTGAAAATGAATTGAAGAAACCTGAATTAAAGAAAAGTACCTGGGAGACCGAGCTTCGCTCGGTAGCTTTTTGTAAAATCGTTTTTTTTTGTAAAATTGCGTTTTTACAGGAAATACAACTAACTTAACAGGCAAAACTGTAGTTATTTCAATTGGTCGTAACTAAGGTACTTGCTATTTAAAACCTGTACAAATGCAATGCTATGTTAGTAAAGTACAACAGTGTGAAAGATGTTGCTATCAAAAGCCAATGAACCGTAACGTTCCACTCGGAATTAGGTCATATCTGATACGAACTTGGAACACTGTTTTAATTGAATCTTACACACATAACATTACGTACAAACTTCTTTGTAGTTTGTACACCCAAAGGGAATATACCTACGATCAGGGTGCAGATTATTTACTTGCTCACACGATTATCTAGTTGTTGTATAGGTGTTCGTCAGGAATTCGAATAATCTCTTAAGTCTACCACCGTCTACATAGGTTCAGAAAAGATTACTTTGCGTATTATTGTAAGCCTAGGTCTTAACAGACAGTCTTTAGTGTCTGTTTATTTTTTAATGTTTAATATTTTAAAACAATCAAAAATTTCAAAATCAGCACTTCACACAAAAACTACCCATGATTTCATCTATTTATTGTCGATTTGTCCATCCAAAGGTTGCCTGGAAGAAATTGCTTTCAGTGATAAGGCCGCCCTTTGTACATATTCACCTGATGTATTTCTTGTGAAAACACTTTTATTGGTGTACAATAAAGTTTATTTCTATTCTATTTTTTTAATTCATATCAATACTAAGTGTGTATTCTGGTTAATCAATAATGGTGTACTTGCGTTTATGATCACTTCTCAATAGTTTATAGCCTTATTTAATAAACAAACAAACAGCAAAAGTTAGTAGATTATAAAGCTGACATGTTTGTTAGTTTGGATGCCTAATAATAGGTTCTACATGTCCGACATTATTGGGAAGGGTATAAAGGCGAAACCATAAACATCAAAATATAAAAATATAGTCTTGAGCAGAGACTTATGAGACATAGATAGATAGATGTACTCTTTATTATACACAGAGCAGTAGATTACAATAATTTCCTATATCTAAATACTTACTAGCTAATATTATGTACAATTGGCGACCTTACCGCAGTTTGCGATCTCTTCCAGGAAACGACAGGCAACAACAAGATAAAGAAACAGACGTGAAAAGAGGGGCTGCAGTGTACACGGCGCCTATAAAAATAAAAAAAAAATAAAAAATAAGTTCTAATTAGAGATACTAACTATAAATATTAATAGTTTGCAAATGAATATAATGATCGGTACACAAATATATACATACACACGCATATATACATATATGCACACTCATAAATAGACATAAACAATGCATAACAAATACGGAGGTACATAATAAATACATAATAGTACCAAGTATGTCACAATTCACAGAGAAATATAATGATCCTCCACTTGTTTTTTAAAATTTGTCAATGTTTGTGCACGTCTGATGGCCAGTTTAAGCCAACATACATATTATACTAACTAGCAATTACCCTCGGCTCGCGTGAAAGTTATTTTTGTATCCCTAAGGGACAAGACTTTTTTATGGATGAAAGTGTATGCAAAATTTCATGATAATCAGTTGAGTAGGCGTGAAATGCTAACAAACAAACTCACTTTCGCATTTCAGTATAATATATATATTTTTATGGTATAGGGGCAAACGTGCAGACGGGTCACCTGATGGTAAATGACTACCGCCGCCCATGGGCACCTGCAACTCAAAAGTCACAAGTGCCGGCCTTTAAGGTGGGAGTAGGGGAAGGGGGGAATAAGGGGCAAAGAAGGTAGAGAGGATGGGGGAAGGGTTAGGGCCTCCACTAACCTCACTCACTCGGCGAAAAGCAATGCAAACATTGCTTCACTGCCGCTTTTCTGTGAGGCCGTGGTATCACTCCGGTCGAGCCGGCCCATACGTGCTGAAGCATGGCTCTTCCACTGTTTTTCGAATAAGTAAGATATAACTAAAATATTAGTTCGGATTTCAAAAAAAAAAATGTTGCATCATGTTATTTTAGTGCCATATCTTCAGATGCTGCAGTGTATTATCTCAGTTGGAAAACAAACCACAGTTACGGATGTAAATGTTTAGCGTTCGCCTCTATTTGCGGTTTGTCTGCCCATCGGCGCCGTAGTTGATTTGTGGTCTTCACTACCTTTCTCTTATTGTTGCTCGTGAAAGCTGACGTTTATTGCGCCGGCCTGTTTGCTTTAAACCGTAAATAGATTTTCATACTGATGTTGAAATATTGAATAGTGGTATTTTAGGTATCTCTTGAAATTTGTACTATTGCGTGCGTGCAATTCTGCGGCCAAATTTAGAAGACTTCGATTGGCACCTTTAAAGCCCCTTTATATAAGTACAAGTAAAACTCTTGCTTCATGCCTTTCTATACAGTAGCTTTCTGAATCTCAGACAATAACAAAATAGTTTCGTTTGTGTCTTGTAAGTCGTGAATCATTACCACAATCACATCCTACTAATGTTATAAACGTGAAAGTTTGTGAGGATGTAGATGTATGGATGTTTGTTGCTCTTTCACGCACAAACTACTGAGCCGATTGCAATGAAACTTGGTATGTAGATAGCTGGTCACCTGTATTAACACATAGGCTTACTTTTATCTCGATATTCCCACGGCATCGGGACTTACGCGGGTAAAACCGCAGGGCGCAGTTAGGACTTAATAGTTTTTCTTTATTTTAGGGATGAATTTCCTATCATATTTTAGGTAAATCGAAAAAAAGAACTACTTCGACCGGTCACAGTACCGAATTCAATAACGACGTATTTTTCAGTAAATCCGAAAGCCAATATTAGATATTCCTAAGTCATAGAGAGTTTAATCACTACAGTATAAAATAAAGTCGCTTCCTGCTGTCCCTATGCCCCCATGTATGCTTAGATTTTTAAAACTACGCAACGGAATTTGATGCGGTTTTTTTAATAGATAGAGTGATTCAAGAGGAAGGTTCATATGTATAATACATGTATAATATAGTAGAGAAACACTGATAACTTTAGAGGTTTCTAATGTGATGTCGTAAATAAACACATTTTTTTGCGTTTACATTGCAAACTGGCTGAACCCTACGAGATAGATCAAAATAATGTACCACAGTATTGTACACCTTAAAAAGTTCTACAAAAAAGTCTGCGATGGTATATGTCTATCTCTTAGGGATAACTCACAGTAACCATTTTTTATCCTTTACTTTTTACGAGAAATAATGGCTTATTTACGAAGCGATTTTAAGCAATACAGCATTAATCCTTATCCAATTAAGTACCTTAAATATATTGTGCATTTAATATAGATTAAAATGGCCCTTTACAGCATGTAATTTCAATTAATATTTTCGAAGATATTACAGATTTAAAATGCAGGGACATAGCGGTTCAGCGGTACCGGCCAGAGGGCCGACGCCCACGCGACGGCGCGTGCCTAAATGATTAGCAGCGATCGCACACATTTATCGGAGTTCTCTAGCGAAGAAAATAACAATTGTCACTACATATTCTGAAAAACTACTGAACGGATTTTCATGCGGTTTTCACTAATAGACAGAGTGATTCATGAGGAAGGTTTTGGTATATTATTTTGTACCCGTGCGAAGCCGGGGCGGGTTGCTAGTACATATAATAAATGTATTATTAAGCCCAGAGAAGATAACTTGTGAACACTTATTCTTTTCTACTTACATATCGCGTGTTCTTTGTCGGTGGGTTGCCAAAGCACGATGAGTTATATTCAGATTAAATGGAAGTTCACATGACCTCAAACCAGATTGTGTTATGAGACGGTCTATTGCGTCTGTACTTATAACAAATGATGTCCATATTAATATTCCATGCTTACAGCGGATAGGAATACTATCACTGGGTATCATTTTGTCTCTAAAGTTTTCTGATGAAAAAAAGTAATTACGTCGGCTGGACTGTTTTTTCGTTCGTCTTGACGAAGACGCGACGAGTAATGGCTACAATTCGTTACCCGTGCACCAATAAACTGTTCCACAGTAAAAAGGGTTTGCTTCCAAGGTTTTCTGATGTTCAATTTGCTTTTACTAGTAACAGATGGGACATCTGGAACTTTCCGGAATTAATTTGTTGTTTTCTATCTAGTGTTAAAAACATGCGAAAATGAGTTTGTTCGCATTTAGGGAGTTACCTAGCCTAGTTGTCTTTTGTGTTAACGCGATCACATAATAGATTAATTTCCGTACGTATACATAATTATGTATAGATAGGTATGGGTTTAAGTTTGAGTTTAGACTACAGGTAAGGTAAGCACCAATATTTACTTTTACGAAATAAGTCATAATGAAGGACTAATGAGAACAAAATGAAAATATGCGCCAGGCGAAAGGTTCTAAAATTATGCCTCTTGGGAAATAAAAAAAGACTTATGATGTAAATGGACGCTGTAAGAAAAATCATTCATCATCATAATGCAGCGCGGCCTGCCTCCACCGACGGCCTGCCATCTTTACTAGGTAGTCTGTCCACTGCGATAATGGACGTCCTACGCCGCGCTTAAGGCCGCTTCGCTTCCAACCGGTCTTCTTGGAAGTCATGCCTATGTTCAACAGTGGACATCCTATGGCTCAAATGATGATGATGAATGCAGATCGTGCCTACAGTAAGAAAGTGTTCGATATATGAGATATTAGTAAATACGTCAATGATGATCAATAAAGTGTGTTCTCTTAGAAAAGACGCGGTTCCGAAAGGGGTAGCTTAAAATAATTATTATTCATGCGTTACACGACAAAACTATAATATTAAAAATGCTAATATTGAAATTATTATATTTAAACCTAAAAGTTATAAGCATATAACTTATTTTAATTTAAGCTGTTCTCAAAATATGTCTAATGATACATTTAAGCCTAAACTTACCACTCCCTTGTCGGAAACCAAGTAAATTCCTAAAGTAAATCCCTGTACAAATGGGGTTTACTGCACTCGAGTGTGGTGTGATAATCTCCGGTAACTCTGGACCCCTGAGATCTCGGGAATACTCGGTCGGGTCCCCCAATCCACACAACGTAAGGAATTTAGATTGCTTTTCATTCCGCCGCCATGCGCCAATGAGGAATTTGTCTACTTCAATTAATTCGTTAGCGGCCCCCACTTGGTCACTGTTCAATTAATTATTTTACTGAATAGGTCAAGTATTCGTTTTGTTTCCCGGACGTAGACTTGTATTCAAACTTATCATATTATTATTAATTTTATAGAATATAAACAAATAATTTACTCAAAACGTAACTTTTATTAGCAAATAACAAATTCTAGATATACAGATCTTAATTACTTTAGAAGTTTCTTGAAACAAAGCAAAGTTTCCATTACATGTCGATTGCGTTTACATTGAGACGCCCACTTGCCCCACTTTAATTGAAAATTTGATTCCTACTTAATTAAAATGTATATTGCAAGGACCAAAGTATAACTTTTTTTACTTCGGTAACAAAAGTCAATGTTTTTCGTAATGCGGTTGTACCTAAATGACATTGCATTGGTTTTTCGTAAAGTCTAATTATATATTGAAGTGACGCCTCAGAGGCCAAATATTTAGTACTATATACGTATATTCTGTATCTCATTGTAAGTGGACGATAAGTTCTTATGAGAATAAAGTTCTTTAAACCTAAATATTGTGCGTAAAATAAATAATGAATCGGCCATTGAGCTTAGTTAAAGTATCTATTAAATCTCACCTTGGTGAAGAGAAGGCAAATATGTAACTAAACCCTATAAAAAAACTAGACGTTTTTTAACTCGTAATCGTAATTAAGACCTTTTATTTTAGACTGCACATGCTTTGGAAGTGAGGAAACATACAAAGTTACATGTTTTATCTCTGTAAAGATAAATCATCAATACCACACAGAGGAAGAAAAATCTTGTGTATGAAAGTAAAGTTGAAAAGGAGAAAAACGAATGTCGCCGTTATTGTCTTAAAATGTAAGTGACCAAGAAACCTATTCTCATTATTATAATACAAGACGCCACAAGCTAATAGAAAGTGAAGGTCATGTTACGAAATATGACGCTTTTGTATGAATCAGTGGTCATGAATATTTATTAGTTTAGTTTTTTTCTATACAATAACCAAAAATAAAGAGTTTATTTGAATACTCCTATTTTAAAAATATGCAGTTACGAGTTGTTGACAGAGATAAACTTTTATTAACTTCACGATCTTTGAATTTCATTATTGTTATTATATGTTTCGACACTTAGTTATAATAATATATCAGTGCCCTACGAACCAAATACGTAAAAAAATCCAGGACCACGTGCGGTTGTGGTAACGCAGTCCGGCATGGTTGTATGGTGAAAGGGAGAGGGTGGCATGGGGACAATAAACCTTATAACTTGTCCCCTACGTTGAAAACTCTGAGAGTATAGGAAACAGATTTATTTTCTTATTGCTGCGTATAACTCAAAATACCCAAATGCACTGGTTTACTGAAGATAAATGTGATGATAGTAGACAACATCTAAAATGAGCTAAAATTCAATTATCAGTTGCTGATCTATCAGAATCATTTATCTCGGCAATAGAAGTCACAGAAGAACACAAGTGTGTTGTCTGTTAACCACTACAGAATAGTCCATATAATATCTGTTTGATATGTAGTACCTAGTAACATGAAAATCACCGTATGATTGACTGAGGGGTCCAGCTGGTGAAGCAACTACATACGAAGATCTTGGTTTAGACTGTTTCAGAACTAGTCCAAAGCGTTTATTAAGCTCAAAGACAAACAAGTATTCATGTAGATCACAGTGTAACACTTATGTAACTGTAGTGCTAGGTAGAGCCAGAAAAAAAAATCATATTTAAACATCAGACGGTAAAAAAGTAGTCACAAATAATGTTCAAATACATTGAAGTTCGTATGGAAATGCAATATATGCAAATTTTTGCGAAAGCTGCAGCAATATCGAATATCCATTAGTTTGCCGGCAAACTGCTAAATGTAAACGAAAACTGAATTAATAATTATTTATCTTTATTCATAAATATTGTGGCATACAAAAATCAATGTTGCGCGAATAATCCAATATTTACTCCGAGTTAATTTAGATTCCGTATAGACGGATTCCATATAGAAAATGTAATAATCTACTGCTACAGTTTACTGCTTATTTACAGTTTTTGTGGATGTAGGATTCAGCTGCATCATGCTGCATAAAATAAATAAAAAACTTTGTAAAATCTAGCAATTATTTTTTTCAAAAAACTTGTCGCGCGAAAAGTTATGAAAGTCATTGATTGGTACCTATGAATGCTATTCGAGAGTGATTCGTTGATAAGACATTACTTGCCAAAGTATGTATGTTTACAATTAGCTTGACAAGCTTTATTTTGTGCTTTTTATTAAAACGTCTTAAGCTTTCAATTTTAGCGAACACATCGTTATTACAAATCCTGCATCTTTCGTCAATATAACCAAACCATCCATCACGCCCTGAAGAACCTTTGAGTCTATAAATATTCATAACTTGAGACATCTCACACATCCGTCTGATCCCAAACTAGGCAGAGAGAAACCAGACTGCTGATAAACATACTTATATATTACTAAATTCATACATATTATAGATAAATTACACTCAGACACAGAACAAATGATAGTGCTCATAACACAATTATTTGTCCTGGGGGTGGGAATCTGGCTCAGCAGACAGGATCACTAATTACTAGAGCAAATTAACTAGAAAATAGTGATTCTATAGAGTAAAGTAGGTACCTCAGAGTGCCCCTTTTCCTTTTTTCAATATCGTAGTTCAAGTTTTCTAGAAAGTCCCTACAATGAAATAGCTATCACTTTAAAAGTAACATGTGGTTTTTATTGACAGCTATACATTACATGTAAAGTAATTAAAAACTTGTACAATTAAAAACTAATTATAGAAGAGTTATATCAACGTGTAATTATTATTTTGTTTTATATTCAAGAAAAGAGCGTACTTCCATCTCAAAAACCGGCAACGCACTTGTGGCTCTTAAGTTGCACGTGTCCATGGGCGATGGTAGTCTTTTACCATCAGGCGACCCGTCTGCTCGTTTGCCCCCTATAATTTAAATTAAAAAAAAAAACGCCAACTATAGTTCTTACAGGTCTAACATGCATACCAAAATGAGTTACTTACGCGACTGGTAAAGCATTCGGCAAGTTTTAGGTACTCTAGTAAAAGAGTGTACAATGTTACTATACTACAAAATTATACGAGAGGGCAAATAGAAAGGTTAGAAAAAAAGTAGCAAGATTTAGGGTTTTATTGGGTACCGCAGTCTAGACAGTCGTTTGTGATGCGTTAGGTAGTTTATGATGGAGTGTTACAAAAAATATTTTACATAACATTACGTTAATGAATTAATAAAACAGAATTTGTAAGTGTTTGAAGTTATTGGTGCCAGGGTCTCGTTACATAACGTGCGAATTCTCGTAGTGGATATTAACACATCATCTTCAAGTTTAAATGTTTTACTTTCACAATATGTATTCATAAATATATTTTATGTGACATTAAGTTTGTTATATCTTGTACAATGCTCCCCTAGTATGTCGCCGATTAGCGGAACCGCAAATGTGGTGACCTCCCCCTGCTATGGTTTTTTATAGGATTAGTATGGCGCTATTGTCATTCTGCTTGAAGCATAATGCATCGGCAAAACAAAGATTATGCAACAATAAAAACTTTCGTGAGTGGTATTCATGTTTATTAAAGACTATACGGTTTTACTCACGTTTGTATTTCGGGGATGCCCGACTAGTTTCGGACCCGACGGGGGCCCTTTTTGAAGGAGTGAAGCGTCCTGCCAGGTGTTAAGCGTCACACTGTGTGACTGACACCGTCGCAGCAGGACGCTTATACGCACACAGGAAGATTATGCAGCAAACACAAACAATAATTACTACGGCGACAGCGGGTAGCCAATCACCCTAAGGCCGTAAGGTTTATTGCCACCTTAGTGATATAGAACACGTGTTTTTAAATTTAATTTTGATTTCTTGTGGCTAAATATATTTTTGAAGGTCATATTGGCGTTTAGAAGTGATTCTTATGAATAGCCATCTAAAAAAGCAATGTTTATTCATTTTGATTGCATTTTTATTTCACATGTATGAACACTATGAACCAAAAGCTAATATATCTTTTTATTACTTCTGTATTCATAAAAATCACTATTAATTTAGGTAATGCTGAAAATCCAAATTCCTCCGAAATTCCAACGCTCGATGTAATTACGAAACTGTGCAGTGATAACCATCGACCAAAGCCATTTATCGTCACTCTACACTGTAATTAAATTCGTCTATGGAGCGATGAACTGCCCTGGTCTGTTGCGGTCAAATATTGAATTTTCGTTACTAAATCGAGTAATGTTACTAAAGTTGAATAAGTACTTAAAATGAATACTTCAATTTAACGTGAACTCTTATTACCGCTGGAGTATGTTTTAAGACAGTATGTATACCTATATTTTTATCTAAATATGGACGATTAAAAAAAAACAATCACTAACCATGTAATATGGCGTAATTAAAACTTGCTTTTTTGTTTTCGTTTTTCTTTTTTTTTAAAGACAACTCCCGCATTAGGAATGACTCCTGTGTCGCGAGGGACTTTACAAACATACAAACAACGGACACAAAGAACATCCAGACTCGGGTGGGAGTCAAACCCACGACCTCTGGCGTAGCAGTCAGGGTCACTAACCACTAGGCCAAGAGGCGTTTAAATTGTTTTTAAAATTTTGCTGATTCGAATTTTTCCGATGTTCAAACGGTCAATGATAAGTGGCTAATTGTTCTTTTTTAATTCATCATTTTCCAATAAAGTTGAAAGGAATGAAATTCTACACCTGAAATATAGGGTAACAAACGGTTTTCAATTAACTTCGAAATACTTTAATTAAATGGTTTCTCCTGATTGTTTCTCAACAATCGCTTGAACAAAATCGTTTGATTAATACCAATAAATTACTTACAATAAAAATGCTTTTTTATTATATACCAGTTTAAATTATATAAACTTAGAAAACAACGAATTGTTGGCGTGGTATATTCAAAATTCTTTAAAAAAAAAACCGACTTCAACAAAAAAATTATTCCATAAAAGACTTATGTATGGTTTTCTCATGGATGCCATTGTGAGAACTGGACCAAATTGAAATAGGAACCCCGGGAAGCACCAGCTTTCAAATAAAAAAAGAATCGTCAAAATCGATTGACCCAGTCGAAAGTTCTGAGAGACCTCCTTTTTTGAAGTCGGTTAAAAAGTCAATTTATGTATGTCATTATTAATGCCTTAACTTATGCATGTTATTGGAGTTTGATAGGAGCACAATTTGAACCAAGATATAGACATATACATTTTTTTTCGATATAATCGACATCCGTGTTGGTGGTGCCGCGGATATTTTAGATATGAGAAATACATTGATATAGGTATTTTATATTTCAATGGGGAACACTGTTTAATACGCTGACTACTCGTAAGTAACACGATATGGCAATTTACATTTAAGTCAGAACGAATATCCCGATGGTATTGAGATTGTCGCACGTTACATGAAAGTTGACTTGTATAGTTTAAGATTATATAAATAGTTTGACATGAAGTATTACAGTTTTACATTTAGACATATCTAACTTTGTTATCGTACAACGTGAGAATTCCGAATCGTCGTTGATCGAATTTTAGTGGCTGTAAATTGAGTGATAGGCACACATGAAAAAGGTTGGCACCCAACGGACGGACGTCCCAGCTCGTACTAGTGATGGACATGACAAATTGCAATTGATGTCTAGTGTTCGCTACAAAATGTTATCTAAACTGCCAGGTTCTGCTGACAAATTATTTTATTATTAGAATAATACTATATTTCCATACATGTAGACAAGGTTAATTTAAATACATACAGTCCTTTTAGTGTTTAATATGTGAAGGCTTGTTTTTGTTACATCATCGCTTTATAAGTTTCACCTGGAAACGATGTCTTATGACGCCTTCTCATTTTGTTAAATACTTGCGGCTCTTAAATTTCTGCGCTGAAATAGGTATACGTTTGATTTCTGCTACAAATTTTATACTGAACGCTAATACAGGTTAGTGTAATCTGCTTACTTCACTGTCCACAATTAATGCACTTATTATTAGTGTACAAATACCTTGTAATCTGAAACTCTAGTTCGTTAACGTTATAATTGACTGTTAAGTTGGTGAAATATTTTAGATTTGATGTGCTTTGATTTTTGCGCAGATTGATATAAATAATCGAGATTCCATCTGAATAATCTAAGATACTTTTTTATTATAAAAACTCACCTAATTTATAATCAAGATTTGTAGAAAATCGGGTCCAGACGACGGTATTTACCATGGCGTGTCACGTTATCGCTTGTGACCGATGAACTGTGGCGTCTGTATTCGATGTATCGATGAGTAACCAATGTCGTCTGGTCTTTGTAGATATAGGCATGCATTTTGTATATATTATGTGGGTAGTTCTTAATCATAGCTTTAAAAAATAAAATATGTTTGTGTTCGATATTTAAGTTTTGGACCATGCGGACATGGTTGCTAGACAGTCAGTGTCAAAGAAACCTATTACCCAAATGAGCATTTCGTTGTCTTTTATTGATTTGTCATCATGACTACAAATGTTTAATATATTAATTCTCTATCTTTAAGATAAAACATAATCTTAAAGTGGACCTACGATTACACCTTATGGGTTGGCCTCCTAAGGTGCAATGATATGCCAAGCATCGGGCAAGTGATGGTCAGGAACCGTCAAGTTTAACGCTAAGGTCCAGCATCAAAGGCTAAATCGAAGTGGGAGAGCCATGCTTCGGCACGTATGGGCCGACCGGAGTGATCCACGGCCTCACAGAAAACCGGCAGTGAAGCAATGCTTGCATTGCTTTTGGCCGAGTCAGTGAGGTTACCGGACGCCCTAATCCTTCCCTCTTCCTCTCTCCCTTCCTCGCCTCTTATTCCCTCCTTCTACTCCTACTTTAAAGGCCGGCAACGCACTTGTAACTCTTGAGTTGCAGGTGCCCATGGGCGGCTGTAGTCATTTACCATCAGGTGACCCGTCTGCTCGTTTGCCCCCTACACAATAAAAAAAACTAAATAAGTGTAGCAAAAATGGCATGAATTTAAGAAACGCATATTATATATCCTATTAGTGAAAGTTACCGGAAGATGATGATAACTGATAAAATTTATGTCATGGATTGAAACTGCATTCTAAATTCCAATACCAAGTTACTATATCTACCAGTTTCCTTTAATTCTGTTCATGTCTAACTTCAAGGAATTAAAAATTGTCTTTACCAGACGACACAGCCACATCCCTGTTTTATCTACTCACATACAGTGGCTACGTCCGAACCCGGAACTCGTCGCCGGCCGCTATCCTACTGTCAGACGGAGTACCGTAGTGCACTCTGTACTATGAATGGGACTTAGAACAAAAACTATGTAAACTACACAAGGAAGTGTATTGAGAGTAAACGAAGCATGTAACTCGCAAGCTGGCTTTGAGGACAGTTTTTAATCGACTTCAAAAGGAACAGGTTTTCATTACGATTGTATATTTATGTAACGCGATATCTTTGCTATTTGTAAATAGATTTAAATTTAATGTTTCCCTCTTCAGTAAGCTATCATTAGAAACGGTGCTTCACCATATGATCATTTGCTGCTAGCAAACTCTCTTTCCACAACTTGTAATTAATATGGGTTATTCTTAGGTTTTGCATCGTTGGGGTTGACAAGGGAGTGGTCGATTTCTCACCTCAATTATTATTTTGCAGTGCATTCCCTTTCAATTTAATTATTTAAACATTTTGAAATATTGAACTTTAAAAACTCAAGATCAGACTACATCATAAGTCCTAGTCCGTCTTAGGTCGTCGTAAGAACTCATCTACTGAACTGCTTAGGAATAATGACTTATGGAAATATAGTAATGGAACTATGATGTTACCCTGTATTTCGGCCAAAGAAAAACTTAACAAGAAAGCAGTTCTCTTAGTTCTGTTAATCACACACTAAATAAATAAATAATACAAAACTATTTTAGTTAAATATATTGCTTAACATGTATTTCCATAATTAATAACAATGTCTAATTGTATAAATTCTAATTACACTTTTAAATCAAATTTGTTTTATTGATAATTAAATTTGCTAAGATGATTAAGTGATGTTTTTAACCGACTTGAAAAAGGAGGAGGTTCTCAATTCGACTGTATTTTTTTTTATGTTTGTTACCTCAGAACTTTCGACTGGCTGAAGCGATTTTGATGATTTTTTTTTTTATTTGAAAGCTGGTGCTTCCCGTGTGATCCCATTTCAAGTTCTGACAATGGCATCCATGAGAAAACCATATAAGTCTTTTATGGAATAGTTTTCTATTTTAAGTCGGTTCTTTTTTCAAAGAATTATACATAATCAAATAAACTGTCTATCAGAGTCTTCTATATATTACGCACGTGAGCGTTGGGTATATTGCGATATTAATCACCTTAAAATCAAGATGTACTAACATAATGACCCCAATAAACAAACTTCAATCCGACCGGGCTGTATGATTATTTCGCTTAAGAAAATAAAATACAAAATAGCGTAGTATAACATCGTACCAATGTACATACGCAATGTTATTGTCTCGTGAGATCGCGTCAGTTGAGCGGCCACGTAAAATAACAGTACGACCAAGTGAACTGGAAACAATGTCCCGTACACTGCTGACGGCGCGGTTAACTATCTACTGGTAGTATATATTCTGTGTATACCGTTTTATATGATATGATGTTTATTTTATTCTCTTTCGCTACATCTCTATGATAGTCTAAAACTTACTGTAGACTGTGCAACAAAATTAGAGGCAATCAGTAGGTTCAGAAAGCGTTGGGATTATGATTATATAGTTTCAGTATACTTCAATGCGTTAAGCTAAATGCAATTATTATTTTATGACACGGATGTTGCATACAAGCTTACGGCTGTAAAGGTAAGCGGTCACCTTAGCCCAGTAGTCTGGACGATACGATATTGTTTTGTTGCCAGTTTCAAATCGAGTGAGTTCTAATACCACTTTGATCAAACTCTTTGTATCAAATTGGCAACAAACCCTCTCGAAAGAGCAATGATGATCATTATAGGTGTTGTTTTTTGGAAGGAAATGGGGTTAAACCCAAGTAAAATTATTACTAACAGCTTTTAAATTGTGCTTTTCATTTTTTTTTATATATTATAGGGGGCAAACGAGCAGACGGGTCACCTGATGGTAGGTGACTACCGTCGCCCATGGACACCTGCAACTCAAAAGTCACAAGTGCGTTGCCGGCCTTTCAGATTAGGAGTACGCTCTTTTCTTGAAGGTTTGAAGGTCGTATCGGTCCGGAAATACCGCAGGCGACAAAAATACCTAAAAATACCTTGTAGTTTTGTCGCATGCGTAGAAAATACCTTGTAGTTTTTTTAAAAATAATTGCACATAATGAATAAAAACAAATTTAACTATTTTCATCATCAGGTATCATAAATACGAGTGTGAGTTTGTTTGTGTGTTTGATACGCTTTGACGCCTTAACGACTCCACCGACCATCATGAAATTTTGCGTACACGTTGTCAGAGGTACATAAAAGGACATAAGCTATTTTTGATTTAGAAAAAAGTACTGTTTAACGCGAGCGAAGCCGCGGGCAAAATCTAGTTATTTTAAATTGAAATGAAACATCAACATGAGCACACTAACTTTTAAACTTTCGCGTTCTACGAATATACCTCTGAATTGCAGGTCAGGCAATTCAGAGGTATATATATATATATATATATATGAGCAATTAAACAAACAATCATTCAGAGTTATATTGGTGCCAGAACTATCATTAGCAGAGCATGCACATCATTAATACGACAGTGAAGTTTAATTATATGTTTTATTATAATTTTACGTCACAAACAGGAAAAGACTGACTATACAAAGTTGATAACAAGGAGATGGTTTTAAATTGGATTGGTAACAATGTCGTGCAATGCGTACTGGTGGCGGCGCGGTGGGCATCATCTGTCAGAAAGGCAGTACCTTTGCACGTGCCATGAAAGTGTGCAACAAAGAGCGTCATAGTCCATGGTTTACGACGTCGTTTGACATGCAACCGCGCTGTTCGGTATAATTCTTTTGTTTAAAAAACACAAGATATTTCGAAATGATCAAACTGTATTTATTTTTATTTTTTTTTTATTTATTTCTCTTTATTGTACACCTTTAATTAGTAAATAGTGCAAATATAAGTTACAAATGTTAAGGTATAACAATCGGCGGTCTTATCACACACGGCGATTTCTTCCAGACAACCTTTGTACGGATATTGTCAAATATAATTGAGGGTAGTCTGTGGTGTACAATATAAGGTTATGTTAATATACTGTAAACTGAATACTATATATAACCATAAACGTATCACATACATATACCAATATTAATATTACTTACACATACACTAAAATATATATACATATGTATAATAATATAATTAAAAAGTATTTATAATGACAAATAATAATCCTTCACTTGTTTTTTAAATGACTGCAAGGTTTTGGCTTGTCGAATTGTTTCAGGCAAGTTGTTCCATAACCTGACCGCTTGCACTGAAAAGGACTTGTCTGTGAACTGAGTGGAATGTCTCGGCATTTTCAGCTTTAAATTCTCTGATGATCTCAGGTCCCTGCAATGTGTGTTGTGTAGGAACTCAAAACGTTCCTTAAGATAAGAGGGAGTGTGAGGATGGAACAGAGTACTGTACAAAAGAGAAAGAATATGAACATTCCGGCGAAAGCGTATAGGTAGCCACTTGAGCTTAGAACGATATTCTGAGACATGATCATATTTGCGTAATCCAAATATGAATCTAATGCAGACGTTTTGGAGCCGCTCAAGTTTGTTCAGCTGGTCTTCGGTGAGATCGAGATAGCTGACATCACCATAGTCAAGGATAGGAAGAAGAAGAGACTGTGCGAGCGCAATTTTCGTGTTGGTAGGAAGGAAATTCCGAAGCCTTCGCAGAGATCCCGCTGTTGCAAATAATTTACGACTGATTTCTCCAATTTGAGGGCGCCAGGATAGGCACTGGTCCATATATATTCCTAAGTTTTTAACCTTTTCGCTATATGGAATAACCGAACCATTCCAATAAATAGCTGGCATTTGCTGAAGGTTTATTCTGCAGTTCAGCCTAGGACTACCCACTACAATGACCTGTGTCTTTGACGGATTTAAAATTAGTCCATAATCCTTACTCCAGGTACATATTTGCGTTAGATCTTTGTTGATAACATCAACTGCTTGTGTTATATTATCAGGATCAGCTTTTGAATAAATTTGAAGATCATCTGCAAAAAGATGGTAGGAAGAAAGTAATCGGTTTGTGATTGAGTTTATAAAAACTGCAAAAAGTAATGGGGATAACACGCCGCCCTGAGGTACGCCCGCAGATGCACCAAGAGGAGTAAACATTGTCAATACGAGCACGCTGCTGGCGACCATACAGGTAACTATGAAACCAGTCAATTGCTGATGGAGATATGTTAAGAGAGCATAATATACTTAGCAAGACATCAAAGTCAACGGTGTTGAAAGCATTACTAAAATCTAGTAAAGCAAGGACTGTCAGCTTTCCTTCCTCCATGCCCAACCTGATATCCTCCGTAATATGGACTAAAGCTGTGGTAGTACTGTGGCCCGGACGAAAACCTGATTGGAGAGGATTTAGGAGACAATTCTTTGAGAGAAACAAGCTTAATTGATTGTGGATGAGGCGTTCAAGGACTTTGGATAGAAAAGGGAGAATTGATATGGGACGGTAATCTGAAAAAGAGGATGGATTACATTTTTTAGGGAGAGGAGTGATTTGAGCCATTTTCCACGCAGATGGAAAAACATTGGTGGATACGGAATAATTAAGGATGTGGCAAATCACGGGTAGGATTTCATCTAGGATAGGAAGTACCATATTACGGCTGATGTTGTCGCTTCCTACTGCATTAGAAGTTATTGACACTATACTCTTCTTAACATCACAAGCAGAAAATTGACTGAAAACGAATGGGGAACAGTCCGGGGTCGGAAGAGAAGAAAGATAATTTAGCGTTGCAGTCTTAGTAGTTCCTCCAAAATTGGAGGAAGCAGAAAAATGTGAGTTCAAGGAATCGAGATCAACGTCTTTTGAAGGAAAATTTGGACCTGATTTACCGACCCCTAATGACTTAAGAAACTTCCAGACTTTGACTGGATCACCATTTTCAACAGATTTGTGGATATGTCGGCGTTGAGCATTCCTACACATCTTATTGCAGTGATTTCTAATAAGCACAAATTTTTCCCAATTTGCTGTAGTAGGGTGACTCTTATATCTTGAATGTGCCCTTGCTTTCTTTCTCTGTGTCGCCTTTATTTCTTCGGTAATCCAAGGTGCGGGCAGATGTCTTATCTCATGTTTGTCATATAAACATAGAAGATGATTTGTAAAATAGTCAATTTTTTCATCAACACATTGAGAGTTGAATAGTGCACTCCAGTCTATGTTGTCTACATCTCTGCGAAGATCCTCAAGATTCATGTCACGAAAATTACGGTGTAGGAGTAATTTAGGTTTAGGTTTAGGAGTACGGATTTGATAGGAAAGAAAGAGAAGATCATGATAGGAAAACGAATCTGCAGAGCATTGCCCATATTTAGTGACATGCTCTGCTGAGGAAATAAGGATGAGATCAAGGAGGGAGGAGTTACGGTTTGGCATATTGTGTGTAGGATTAAGTGAAAGAATAGAAAGATTATTGGATTCCAGGACAGATCGAAGAGAAGCAGAACGAGAATCGTTTTTTAGTAAACAGGTGTTGAAATCACCCATGACTATGATATGACTGTACGAAAGGGTTAAGTTTTCTAAGAGCACTTCAAGTGAAGAAAAGTAGTCTACTCGTAGGGAGGGACTGTAATATACACCGAGAAGTATTTTTGTGTGTTGGAGTAAGACTTCGATGAAAATATGCTCGCCAGCATTTGTGGGTGTTGGTTGAGATGACATACTTACTATGGAGAAAGGAATGTGAGATCGAATATACATGGCAACACCACCGCCTCGGCCACAAACACGATCGTTCCGTATTAGCTGAAAGCCTGGTAACGAGTACGTTGTGGTAGATAGGGCTTTAACCATGATTCTGACACTAGAATGGCATGGATATTCGTACAGTCAAAGGTTGTCAACAAATCAGAGAAGTGTGCCGGTATGCTTTGGGCATTGATGTGAACGACATTAAAGTTCCTAGGAACATCAGAAAATTGAGTCGAGATTGTATCAGCTAGTGAAGGGATACTAATGAAACTAGCATCATCACTGGATGCCGATAGATACTCGTCAGTATCGCTGTTAGTGCCAGATGACGTCATTGGTATTATATAAAAATAATAATGTATAAATAAATAGATACAAGTTTATAAAATATTATATATGTGTTAAATGTATAAAATGTTCTTTAAAACTCTTCTAATCATTGTATCCGTCTGCCGGTTGTATGTAAACAAACATGAAACAAAAATAATAAAATATGTATGCAAGGCTAAAACAAGGTTTTTAAGATTGCGTTCCAAAAAAGAAAAAAATATATTTAAGACGGAAAGTTAAATATAAGTAAAAAAATATTAAAATTATACGTATACCTTTGTTCTGAGTGGTAGAAATTGGATGCTAAAAGGCTAGTATTCAAATCGCATCGCAGAAGTAATGAGTGAAACGGATCGCAATCCTATTGACATTTTAATAGCAAGTTCAATGACATATGACATTAAAGTTACCAAACTGTTGTTATCAATATTAAATACATGAAATTAATTAAAAAAGGGTAATCTACTAATATGTTACATAGGATAGTAAGCATACAATGTTAAGTTACGGTAACCTGCACTGAAGGTGACGTTTGAGTGACAATCTAAAATCATTAATTGGGGTAAACATACTCCGATAATAGGAAATGAACAAGGATCAACCAACCAACATGATGCTATATTATTTTTTAGCTGCACGCCTGGTTTTTACCGCTGTTGCTTTGGCGACTGCAACCGGCTTCACTGCATCATCACAAATAGCGCTTAGTTCAGCAAGTGTCGTCACACGATGCCTCCTATCACCAGGCCCCATAATAAAAACATTGCCCTCACGGGTCCAGCATTTGTTGATGCCGAATTTCTGACGTGCGGACATAAAGACATCATGTCGTGATTTGGTCAGAAATTCCGATATTGTAACTCCTGTACCCTTTAATTTAGTTTTTGCAAACCATACAGAATCTCTGGCAGCAACTTGTTGGAATTTTACAAGTATAGGCCTGGGCTTACTTGAAGATGGAGCCTGACCCATCCTTTGGCATCTTTTGATGTCAATTTTTGTGAAACCGCTCACCTTACACTGCTCAGTAATGATTTTACTGACCACCAACGCAATGTCTTCATTCTTGTCCTCGGCTATACCATGAAGCAGTAGCATCTTCCTTCTACTCCGCATCTCCATGTTGTCTGCAGACTGAGCCAACATTTGCACCTGCTGTTGAATATCATTGAGAGCTTGAAGAACAAATTTCTTGAAACTTTCAAA
Source organism: Euplagia quadripunctaria (assembly GCA_963859945.1). NCBI lineage: Eukaryota > Metazoa > Arthropoda > Insecta > Lepidoptera > Erebidae > Euplagia > Euplagia quadripunctaria. The sequence continues at coordinate 6,039,979 of OY982578.1, read as the reverse complement.
CTCCGCTTCAAGGCTGGTGGTAGATGTGGAAGTGCTGGTATCCTTTTGTAGCCGGTCTCTGGACTCAAATTCAGCCATACGGTTGTTAAACATGACATTCATGTCACCAATTGTCTTGAGCAGGGACTCCATACTGCAGGTGATTATGGTGGTGTTAATTAAGGATGTAATTTAAGGAGATAACACTTACACCGGCAGAAGGTAATGTCAGTTTATAATATAAGTCATTAAATATTTATAATTAATGGTAAAATAAAATTTAATTATAATTTAAAAGTAGAGCAAACAATTTTGATGTTTACTGTAGAACTACCCACCAAATTTTGTAGTACATAGGAAACTAATTGTACATCAATATTTATAAGCAACTAAGTTTTCTGAAATTTTATAATTTTTCGCGCAACTTTCTTATTTTTTTTCTTTCATAAGAACATTCTCCTGACAGCAACAAACACAAAAAAAAAGAATTAGCGAAATTGGTCCAGCCGTTCACGCGTGATGCCGTGACCAAGGGAATCAGGGATTCATTTTCATATAAATAGATTGCAATAAATACATAACCAACTCAATAAACACCAAATTAATGGGGTTTTACTGGGTTTAATCCCAGGGATCGTGTTTAAACTCATTTGTTTGTCCCATCTTTACACACGCCACAATTGAGTTTGTGTTTTCTATGTAAAAGACCTTCTTCTGGAAACCCCTTTTGTAATAGAGCTGCGCTGAGCGAGGCTAATGAACTACCCTGCAAATTAGTGATTTCCTTTCTCGCCCACCTTATAGCTACCTCGTTACGTTGCAACAGCTCTAGTGGAAACGTAGCGTAAAAAATTCATTTACTCCCGGTGATACGTTGTCCGTTCGTCACAGCACAAAGTGCCGAGATATAGTTCTCAGCTATGCATGTTAGGACACACCAGACCGTGATATAGGATCCAGTGAAACTGTCTAGTTTTGAGGTAGATGGTAAACTTTAGGTAGAATTATATGTAAAAGTTTTGAGTGTAGTAATCAATTGCAACTTCATCCATAGTCTTTTTACACCGCGAAACGACCACTTTTCAAGAGTAAATGTGTTTATACTTACAATAAATCTTAGTATTTACTTAGGGTGTCCAGGAATTATCCAACATAAACCATTTAACTTAATTCGTAAAGTTTACGTACGTATTGGTAATGTTTGACCAGAATTATTAATAGTAAAAAATGACAGGCTGACATTCTGTCTACTTTTTTTTTTGTTTCATGATTATTGAACCCTTTCTATATCCTATTCAGGAAACCTTAATACTTTCGCTTTGTAGCTTCATTTTGTGTATTTGACAGTCTAACAACGGAGTTGACTGATATAAGGGTGTATTGTTGTTTACCTATTGTCTAAAGGCTTTTAATCTTTAGGTATCCAGTACCAGTGATCCGTCAAGGAATTTATATGTACATATGTAATGAACCTTGCTTATGAAACTATTTAATTGGATTGTCATCATCTTTCGATTCTACCTGTGTTTTGAATGACTAATTTGAACAAAATGGCCTCGCAGACTTTTTTGTTGGGAACGATGAGTACCTACTATAAATATATGGTACATTATTTTATGTACCATCTTAATAGTTTTCGCAGTGCATACCAAATAATGACTTTTAAAGCCAATTTTTTTATACCTTGGCTTACATTATTGCAATTTTCGTAAGGACCACGATTTTAAAAAAAATACAGCCTCTGTTACTCGCTGATAGTGTATCTATGTGTGGGTGAATTTAAATCGGTTAACTACTTTTTGAGTTTAATGGACAAACAAATATACAAAAAACTAAACTTTTAGTATCTTTACTTGTTCTTAATTGTTTTTTTTTACATTTGTTTCAGGTACAAGCACCCAGGCCGTTTTATATTTAGCAAGTACTCTGAATAGGCTGAATACATAATTGAAATCCTGAAAATAAGTATGTTTAACAAACCTTAGTTCATGCCCTATGCCCGGGACCCTATTACTAAGACTCCACTGTCCGTCTGTCTCTATCACCAGGCTGTATCTCATCATCCGTAATAGGTAGACAGTTGTAATTTTCACACAATGTGTATTTCTGTATAACCACAAATAATAAAAATAAAATAAATTAAAGGTCCCCTTTAACCCTTGCTGAAAACGTGTTCTTTTTTGCTTTTTTTGCTCGATCTTTCTTATAAGATGGTGCGGAACCCTTCATGTGCGAGTCCGACTCGCACTTGGCCGGGTTTTTATTCATACATTGAATAATAAAAATATCTCTGTTCTCTCTTTCTACAAAAAAATATTATTTTTAACATGATAAGATGTCCTCGTCAAGTAGAGGCCAATCAAGTCGCTACAAGAAGCCTTACGATATGACCTGACTATAAATAACTTCAGAAGCCATTCAGGGCGTTTTCGTATCGGAAAGGAAGTTTTTACGGATCTTTTATGGTAACAAAACTAGTTCTTCTGGTTAACAACCCTTTCTGGATTCCTTACCAAACTATACTCTTTTCCTGGGAACTACTACTGGGCTGGCTGAACTGACTGGCTACTGTGGGAGAGATACCACGGCCTCACAGAAAACCGGCAAAGAAGCAATGCTTGTGTTGTATTTCGCGGAATGAGTGAGGTTACCGGAGGCCCTAACCCTTCCCTCTCCCCCTTTTACCCTGCTTCCCGCTCTCCTTCCCCTCTCCCTTCCCTTCCCCTACCCATTCCCCTTCCCACCTTAAAGGCCGGCAACGCACTTGTGACTCTTGAGTTGCAGGTGCCTATGGGCGGCGGTAGTCACTTACCATCAGGTGACCCCACTGCTCGTTTACCCCCCTATCCCATAAAAATAAAAACTAGACACGGGGACGATATCAACGCCGCGACGGTCATGACCCCTTCTAGCCCTCTGTGGGCTTGTATGTAGTCCGCGTGACGTGTATGTGCAGTCATTTGATTGTACCGTTGCAGTAGTGTGAACTTTAAAAATTGCAGTTAAGACTTATTTTATAAATGTTTAATGACAACTCACGTTTTTCATAAGACAGTTTTCATATATCTCTTATGGATTTGTATTTCCCCTTTTAATTAAGCTCTAATTAAGTTGAATATTTGTATTAGGTAATGATAACGTTAATACCTACCTTATCGTTAGCTTTTAAAAATATTAGGGTAAGATGTTCGGAACGAAATCGTAATTTACTGAATTGGTCAATTTAGATTCAGCCTGTGACCACGGCCAGTGCAACCTGGTCGAAACGTCAGGCATTCAAAGGTATGTAGGTAGTACCGTGGTAATACGTGATCGCGTCAATTCCCGTTAACATAATTAAGTACCAGAGATAGCCTTGTGGTCGATATTCACATATTTTATTTATTAATATATATATATATATATATATATATATATATTTATTCAATTTTACTATAAGTTGAACTGACATTGGTGTCAATTCTGTTGTTTTAATTCAATTACTCTCTTGACTATAATTGACTAAATTTTCTTCATACAAAATGTAAACCTTGTACACTTTGAAACAAGGTCTTATTTCAAATTTAAACAAGTAGGTAACATATGTCGCTATCGAAATAAGCAATTTATTTGTCGACTAAAGTCTGACACGCTTAAATAAACTTTAATACCACGTAGCGAGAGCCGCTATCCGTAGAATGCCATCTCTTTTGCTCTGTGTTTTTAGTAAGCGTCTTCGTAGGTGTCGATTAAAATAACGTCATCTTAGTTCGTTTGAACAATTGCAATTATACGGCATTTTAATAAATGGGGACTCTCGCTGCGTGGAAATAAAGTTGAGTATATGTTGACAGGTTTTAGTGAAATTTTGTGGCGCTGAGAAATAGATGCCAGTAACAAATAGACCTTGTTACGAAGAAGACAAGCTTAATTTCATTTGAAAAAATTAAGTCCGGTTTTAGTTTAGTCGAGTGTACAATAGAATCGGGACCATTGTTAGACTTTTCGTACCATGACAAGTCAACATACATAATGGCGCGTGTAGCTTGATGTAACCGTTATCACGTTATTTTAAAATTTGTAACACATACTTATTATTTAAAAACTTTAGCTTTTTGCACTTCTTCTATATAAACTTTAAGTATTGCAAATTTCACGTTCCTACATTCCGGAAATTTTCTTAATTTTTTTTTAATGATATTCTGGGCAAACGAGCAGACGGGTCACCTGATGGTAAATGACTACCGCCGCCCATGGGCACCTACAACTCAGGAGTCACAAGTCCGCTGCCGCCCTTTAAGGTGGGAGTAGGTGAAGAGGAAGGGCGGGAATAGGGGAAAGGGAAGGGATAGGGCCTCCGGTAACCTGACTCTCACGTGGCGAAAAGTAAGGCTCTCCCACAAATGACCAAAAATGCTTACAAAGAATTATTAATATATATAGAAATCATGAAACGCGAAAGCTTAAAAGCTTTTTTATACATATATATGTGTAAAAGTGTTGTTATATCCATATCTCGAGAGGTTGTTACGGAGGCCAACACTAATTAGTACACTATTGAAATACAATAACTTCATGTAATTAATTCAACAATACACATAGATAATATATGTATTAATTCACTTCAGATACGTACCTAGTAGATGTATGATAATGTACAGATCAAGCCCAATTGTGTCGTAATCCTTATTATATCCTCAAACGGTATAATTGATATCGAAGTAGCGATTAATAATGGTGTTAAGAACGCATCAGTTCACGTGTATTAGGCCCTGTTTATGTAAAATAATCACTGATTCATTAGACACGTGTCTATTAGTGAAAACCGCATGAAAATTAATTCAGTAGTTTTTCATTTTATTGCGGACAGACAGACATACAGACGCGGCGGGGCACTTTGTATATACTATATAGACTATAATATGTAGTGATAAGTTCTACTAAATGCCTGAACAGATTTGGATGTATCGTTAGAATCCTTATATCACCCCGAGCGTCACTGGCTATATTAAAAAAAAAAACATTATGGAAACTGTATAGCCATTTTTTTTGCAGGATAGTTGTTGCTTAATCGTTTATTTGTTGCGTTTTGTGTGTCTTACACAAGACGTACAAGCATTTACGTGCTCCAATAAGAAATCCTCAATTACAGTAGCGCCACACTTTCAAGATAAGTCTCTTCCCATCTTAAGGAGTCATCGAAACCGTACTGTTGTGTTAAGATCTAAAGCTACGCATTGTTGCGACGCGACGTCCAGCACCGGGCCGATTTAAGCCGCGTTCCAATAAACAAGAAACGATTCGTTTTGCTTACGGACGGTAAAATTTTCATTGAATATTCAACGAAATTTTACCGTCCGTAAGCAAAAGGAATCGTTTCTTGTTTATTGGAACGCGTAGAGGATAAGGTTGAAGTAGTGTGTAGATTACACACGGGTGCAATGAAACTACACATGTGAAGATTATTTTGCCAAAAACTGATATCTTTTTAATACCCATGTAGTAATAGGACATGAAATATTATAGTGAATCTACAAAATGACTTCAGTTACCATTAATTTAATTACTCTTGTATAATCAATCAGTTAGTAGAATAAGAAAAATAAAGTTTAAATATTTTTATGAGACCTTACTTGCATAACACCTTCACATGTGTTGTGCATATGATTCGATCGAGAAGTTTTTCAGTGTCCGGTGGTACGGTATCCCATTCCTCTTTAAAAGTATTTTGAAGCTCTTGAAGGCTCCAGATTACAGTTTTTCTAGCTAGAACTGAAAAATCTTTTTCTAGAAAATTGGTTCCAATATGAACTATAAATTAATGCCGCGTTCCCATAATCAAGAAACGATTCGTTTTGCTTACGGACGGCAGAATTTTCGTTGAAAATTTAAATTTATAGAAATTTTACCGTACGTAAGCAAAACGAATTGTTTCTAAATCCATCGCTGTATCTGGCGACACACAGTCGTTGCTTTTGTACTGCGACTTTTTATTACACACCCTTACAAAGTTTAATAGTTGTTTTAAAATAGTTTCTAGCTTTCAATGAGGTATAAAAGTTGAGGTTTAATAACACCGTCGCCGTCGCTAGCGGGAAACTTATTCTGTGATTTCTTAATATAAACTATTGTAGACTTGTTAGTAAAACTTGAAACGGAATTATTTTCTAGCGAGGAAATGAATGTACAGAAATGTTACTGGATTCTGTTTGACAGAGATCAAAGTTATTTATTTCGATAGTTTTTATTTTTACTTCCTGCAAATACATTGTATAAAGCGGACTTAATGCCGCAGTTGTATAAATATTTAATCGCCATAAGATAAAGGAATTAAAAAAGTGTATTACATAAATAAGCCTACATAAATGTACTAGATACATACATACATACATACATACGTACCTACATTTTGATTTGTAAACAAAATTTATTCTGTATTTTGTACTGATGGTTTGTATGTGGTAACTGTATAGATGCTTAAGCACAAAACCCCGTTCATTATTACCTTTTAAACTGAATGTACATTATTATAGTTTAGTAATTTGTCACAACAACAATAATTTGTAACATAAACGGATCTAATATTATGGAATTCTAACTTGAATAGAAATTAATAAATAAAAGTAATATTAAACGGTGAATATATAGAATGGGCAGTCTTATCCCTAAGAGCGATCTTTTACAGGCAACCTTTGGACATATTCACTTTGTGTATTTATTATAACATGTCGTTGGTGTATCCCTGTCCCGCGATATTTTGTGTTGCTGTTCCATTCATACCGAGCTCAGATTGATATAAAATAACATATAAATATCGTCCATAAACGAGCTATCTTTAGCAAAAATATTTTACAAGTCCGTCTACTACAGGTATACGCGTTTAAACATACAAACAAACAAACCATATAGGTGGTATACTTTTGTGCTCAGTGTTATGAAAAAATTAGTGTGATAAAATTGTTTTCTCTATTCTATTCTCTAAATCAAAGAATAATCGATTCTATTAATCTTGCACACAAAAAGGTTCCTATTAGGTATATATTAATGAGAGAATTATTTGTACGAGTTTTTAAGAAAATTTCGCGTACGCAGGAACGTGAAAAGTGGAGTACTTTCAGTTTATATATAGAAGAACCGCTTCATCAACTTACACACGTCCCTTTAAGAGGCGCCATCTGTAAGCCAGGCTGCACAACATCTTGTTAGGTGCAGCATAATGCTGAGATGGTGATCTATTCAGGCCCGCACAAATGTACTAAAAACTATTTAGATGTTATGTTGCGGGTTATGAATAAATGTATTTTCTTTCTTTCTTTCTTTCTTTCTGTCTTTCAGTATTTCTTGACCTATCATTGTTTTAGTAGTAAGTCTATACAATGACAGTTCAAGTTATAATGACCAATGAAATGAAACATGGTAGAAACTCGACCACCAGGCGACTTCTAGTACATATAACTCGGCGGTCTTTGCGTCAGATATATGCATTTTATTTTTAGAACGCAATAGTTCTAGACTCAAGAATAGATTAATAGCCACCGAAATGAAAGAAAATCAGATTATATAAATTACTTTCCTCGTATAATATTTTTATTTTATGGCATTTCCCAAACGTCTTGTTAAATTGTAACAGTGACACGTCCTAACAAGTCTGATATTGTTGATTGCTCCCGGATGTAATCCTTCGCAAGAACCCCCTTCCTTCTTGCTAATGAAACAATTTCCTCATTCAATGCGTCGAATGACCGCCACTGTCTAAGTAAGTCATATTCTCACGTATTCGCCTGTTACGTGTGATTGACTTGCAACTTTCCTCGCCTTGTCATTTTTGTATGAATTTGTATTTAACTATATCACAATTAGTTGACCTCTGTAATACCTCTGTTAATCAAGAAGAAACGAATCCTACTCCTACTAATATTATAAACGTGAAAGTTTGTGAGGATATATAGATGCATGGATGTTTGTTACTCTTTCACGCAAAAACTACTGAGCCGATTGCGATTAAACTTGGTATGTAGATAGCTGGAGACCTGAATTAACACAAACTACTTTTCACCCCGATATTTCCACATAAACAAACATTAACATTTTTGTCTGCCTGTATGTCTGTTCTAGTTAATCTCCTGAACGGGTCGACCGATTGCTACCGGCACCGGCAGATAGCTTGTGTTATAAGGAGTAATTAAGACTACTTTTATTTTGGAAAAAGAATTACGGTTCCGCGCAAATAATATAATATGTCCACGCGAGTGAAGCCACGCGGGGCACAGCTTGTTGAAACTAGACAGAGGAGAATTAGAATAGAAGTATTCAACACTATGCCACTTTACTTACATCAATTGCTTTAAAAGAATATACTAACCACATAAATTTAGCAATGGGAGGCATGCCTGTAGGCCGCCGTAAATATTTAAGGCGATATCTAACCATAAATGTAGATAAATAGCCTTTGTAAATAAGATGGCTTTATGTAGCAGAGTGCTCCACTTAGACAAGTATTGTTGGCGTGTATAAGGGATGGAATAGTGCAGCAGTAGAGAAACATTTTGTAACAAGGACAATCTGTAAACCCAGCTTGTTAGATTCGTATCCATACTTCACGATACTCGAAAGTCTGTTCTTTACTAACAATGTCACGAGGGCAAAAGAGAAAGTCGAAATTGAACATAATGGATTCGTCATGCGTATTCACGCGTGACGTCACACGAAAGTTCTATCACACCGTAAAAAGCGAATGGCCACAGTAAATATAAGAAGTTCAAATATATCACATAAATACTATATGTTTGTGATGGTCGTGTTAGTACAGGTACGTTACCGTTATCGTGTTTACACACCAGTCGCTACACTGGTAGTAATTTCAATTATCATAACAATATAAGCCCATTTACGTAAAACCGGTTGAAAATGATAGCAGTGTGTTAAAGCGGTATCTAATGTGCGAGACGTGTCCGCTGTGTGCCGCGGGTCAACGCGCTCTGAGTCATGTGCGGGCGTGGATAGCTCGGACCGTACGCGAGCGTCGCACGTGACGTGATCCCGCGCAGCATTTGATGTAGCTTTTTAAACCGGTACTGTACAGTCCGAACGCTCTATAACTTTTTACTGAGTGTTGTTAGTGGCACACGAGTACCTTTAATAAAACATACCTACTAAAGTTAAAATAAATAAGTTAAGATGTGAATGAAAACACAAATAAATATTAAGTACCTGAGAGACCGAGCTTTGCTCGGTAGGTTTTTGTAAAATCGTAATTATTTTCTTGTAACATTGCCGTTTTACAGGAAATACAAATATGTAGTTGAACTTAAAATGCAAAACTGTATCTGTATACAAAATTTCATGAAAATCGTTGGAGCCGTTTCCGAGATTCAGATTATATATAAATATACATATAGGTATACAAGAATTGCTCGTTTAAAGGTATTAGATAGATAGATTAATTCAAATTTATACCCTTTCCAATCAGCCGTCCCCGCAGTTTCACCTGCGTTTATGGTCATTGCTCCGCTCCTATTCGTCGTAGCGTGATGTTATATAGCCTGTAGCCTTTTGATCAGCTCGGTAACAAGTATTTTTGGTTTCACTACCGTGAATGTAGATTTTATCAATGAACTAGCAACCCGCCTCGACTTCGCACGGGTAGCAGAGACATCTTCAGCAATCATCAACATATTTCAATAAATTTACACAAAATCTTAACAAATTATACACCTAAACCTTCCTCATGAATCACTCTGTCTATTAGTGAAAACCGCATGAAAATTCGTTTAGTAGTTTTTCAGTTTATCGCGGACAGACAGACAGATAGACGCGGCGGGGGACTTTGTTTTATAATATGTAGTGATTAAAAAAAGTAGTTTTATAAAGGGATCCCTTTATAAAACTACTTTTTTCTGTATGAAAGCTATCCTAATGTAATTTCTGTACCCGTGACAACGTGTATGTAAAATAAACAGACTCACTTTCGCACTTATAAGTTAGGATGCTGAAGTATACTATCACTCATACGTACATAAGCGGCCCATCAGACAGCCTTATACAGGAAACTGTAGCGGAAGAAGGCTTTCGGGCTTCTGTTCAAGTGTTATAAAACTTATATTATTAGCTGATGTCTGATTGGAATTAGAGGTTTCTAAGACTATTGGAAACAAGCGCCACCAGGCTATAGACAGAGTGGTAAAAGAGATGTTTTTAGCTATACACAATGGACAGCAGACAAAACTTCTCCTTCTGCAGGGGTTCCCGGAGGACTCCTTCCTAGGGTATACCCGGGTTCCCCTGCAATAGACCCACTTGTGACGGAACACCGTGTGGTTTTAGTCGGTTCGATTCCGACATACCACTTTACCGTTAGCTCCGGTGGTGACCCGTGGGGTTTCCACACGATAAAAAAAAAAAAAAGACAACTTCTCCTTAAGGCTTAAGCAGGCCCTTTTTTGTTTTTTCTTTTTTCGTTTTATCATGTTCAAAACCCCACGGATCATCACCTCACCGTACCCGATTGCGAAGTAAAAAGTGAAACCACACAGTATTCCTTCACAAGTAAGTCTATTGCAGGGGACCCAGGATACTTTAAGGAGGAAGTCTCCGAGAACCCCTGCAGTCCGTTAAAGGCCCTGGGTGCCGCTATAATTGTTACTTAATAATTTAAAAACACATTAAATTAACTTATCAGTGGACTAATTTTCACTGATGTGTGACAAAAATATGTCCCACCATTTGAAAGAGATAGAAAGAAAGAAAAATATTTTATTTGTATCTTCTACAGTTATCATAATAAACATACGTTTTAACACTGGGGTGGTACCGAAGATCAAATAAGGTACCTGCGTCAGCTATTGTCACAGATCGCTCTGCAACGCTGGTATTCTCGCAGGCCCCAATTACAATCAGAACATTTGTAAATTTTTCGCCCGAGTATCATGACAGCACTACAGTATCGTGAGGAAACTCACTGCAAAATTTGGAGGCGGATTTTTTTACTCAACAAATTGACAAACTCACAGAAAACCCTTTACCGGTCTCTATAGACATTGTATAATTGAGTTGCGTTGCCAACAAACTCCGACCCGCATAAATACATCAGTTTGTTAGCAGGTTAACTCTTTTAGAACGGCGTGGTACTCGACTGTTACCGATTTAAAGTGTGCGAGTGTACCGTTTGCATTGCCCACATTACGGGTACAGTACAGCGTAAGTGTTATGACCCCATTGATAACACATTTCCTGTTCTAAGTGAAATAAGATCGATTATACATAGGTATAATCGATTGATATTTTAAAAAATACATTCACGAGTATGAAACAGAAAAGGAGAGGTTGGTTAGAGAAAGTACAAGACGCAAAGACATGCAGACCAAGCACATAATAATAATAACTCCACACATCTCACACACGGCCGTCTGATCCCAAATTAGGCAGAGCCTGTACTGTGGCAACCAGACTGCCGATAAACATATATATATATATCTAAATACATACATATTATAGATAAATTACACCCAGACACAGAATAAATTATCGTGCTTATCAAACAATTATTTGCCCTGGGTGGGAATCGAACCCACGACCTCTGGCTTGGCAGTCAGGGTCACTAACCACTAGACCAACAGGCCAGTCTTAATGTAGTTAAACATGGTACTTACCATAGATCAGTAAAGTTCTTCAATAAACTACCAACCGAACTAAAAATGTTACTGTATAAGAGAGAGTTTTTAATTAATTAAAAAGATTTTTTGATACAGGGGTGTTCCTACTCTGTTGATGACCTTAGCTGACACTTATTAATAATTATTTCTGACTCCAATTTATTCGATTTAAACATTTTACCAATTTAGTTATTTATTGATTATTTGTATTTTGATTTTAGTTCATTGTTTAATTTATTTAAGTGTAGTTGTTCAATGTATTTATTGTTATGTGTAATTTATTGACATAATTGTTTATGATTGATATTTGTATTTTAGTTAAGTTTTTTTTTGTAATACATCCGACACAATGTAACAATTTGTGATTATAAATAAATATAAGGTCCGTGGTGGTGCCCGTTCTGTTGTCAATCTGTCTAAACTGTCTCTAAAATTCTCTTATTTTTGCTAAGTTTCAAATATGCTATTCTATTGTAGCATCGAATTCTATTTAGTCTTTATTTTCTTCATTTGATTCTGACATTACCAAGTTTAATTAAAATTGATACTTTTTCTATCGTGTTGTTGCTGAGAAGAGATTTATCTTTAGTTTGACGTTTCTTATTTTCGATTTTCAAAATGTAAAATACTAATAAAGAAATTAATGATAAAGTTGAGTAACTTGACTAACTGTCTTCAAACCAAAAAGTACCAACAGAATACGTCGTTTGACGGATAGAGTTATGTACAATAGAATCGGCGCCAATATTGAATCATTTGATCTGTTTGAATTCAATCCAACAATACGAGAGAATCAATCGTGTGGTTGATTTATGTACAGATTCATTACATTACTGCCAAATCTAATAAGAGATGTACATGAGAGAATTTAGCTTTGAAATTACATTTGCAGATGTACGGAGGGTGAATTAGTAGTGTTGTTTGGTTAGACTGAGGCCTAAATTTAATTAAACAACGGTCAAAGGGCTGGATAATGAAAGGCAAACGCAGTGCAATGTTTGGATTCTCAAAGGTGTAATGCCAACCGACCAACGTTGCTGAATAACAGTGTGTGGTCTGTCTTTGCACCGACGGATGTGTAATATCCCTACAGTATATGTCAATTTGCAATAGCTTAATTTTCTATGCTTCTAAATTCGTATATAATAATATAATAAATAGGAATAAATAGTAGTGTTTTATAACGTCCTTTTTTATACTTTTAAGACTTCACAATAAAGGAATTAAAACACAAGTTTTAATTTAATAAATTCATTTACAAAATTTCATGTCTTTGCTGTTCGCCGTTGACGAGTTCCACTATCCACCTCCTGATTCCATCATCAGATCAGCTCAATAGTACCAGATTATTGCATTCTTACTAAACTTACATAAGTATGCAAAATTTCAGCTTAATCGCAAACCGGGAAGTGGGTCAAAATTGACTTCTAAGATATTATTACATTGTTACTAAGTTAGTTAGTTTTTCCTCGATTTCCTTGAGATTCTATCATCAGATCCTGACTTGATGATAATGGGACCACCTCGGGAGTATACCCTTTCGAACTAAAAAAGATTTTTTTTTACCGGTTCACAATTGGCGAAAACATCGATGAACATACACAAAAAAATACATACAGACAAACATAGAACCTCCTCCTTTTTGGAAATCGGTTAAAAATGAACTTCGCCTTCTTGTTCTGTAGATTTAAACATTTAAAAGAATTATCGTAGAAGAATAGTGTACTTATAGTTATTTTGTACTAGGGTATAATGGCCGGCAAACAAATTTTAATAGAAAAATAAGAAGTGATATTTGTGCTTAAGCTTCGTAACACCTACTACCCATAAGATAACAGGCGTATCTTCCTGTCTGCCAACTTCGAAGTGACTATCCTCTTTTACAGTTCGCATTTGCATTGTCATTTTCTCTCAGAAATAAAATGCAAAGATGTGGGAAACATTAAGGATTGCTATAAAAGTTAATAGCCTGCGAAAATGTTGACTGAAGACGTTTCAGCGCGTAAATAATATCTCTCTATTATTATTGTGTCATAAGTATGATGCTTTGCAGCAATGTACAGCTATGTAAAGTAGCTACAAGATTAAGTATGTCTAGACTAGAAAACAAAAGCCCTAGACAACGCGTGAGGTGTCCTTTCGTCATATATAAATATATTTAATGGATTGAATAAATTGTATCAAAATCGATTGACATGTTGACTCCATGTCTAAACAGAAGGCCATGATAATGAATAACCTATTGGAATAAACAATATAAATCTAAAACACACACACGCACACGCACACAGCTGCTGTGAATCTGTTGTCAAGGAAATACATAATTAACGTTATATCTTAAGTTTGTGTATTATAGCCATAATTCTTTTTTGTTATTTTATTTGTTTTCTTTCTTGTAGTAATTATCTTATAAGGAAGTTAACTTGTAAATAAGCTTTAACATGAGGTGTTTGCCTATAAGTGTTTGTTACACTGTGGTTATATTTATTTTTGTGAATGTGTTATGTATTACTTAAAGTGTAAACAGACGGTCAACCTAACAAATAAAATAAAATAAATATTGTAAAAACTCAAAATTAAAATTGCGCCATCTGTAAAAGTTACTCGAGCTAATATATGGATAATTAGTAAACAACAGTAGTATCGCGCAGAATCGGTCAGCATTTTTCGTTGCGCTAACACTTTTTCCGTCTAGTCTAGCAATTTTCTGTGTGTTTTAGGGTACCTACTTTAAAAGGTCCGAATGACGAAATGACGTTTATACTACTTTACATTGGGAAATTTCTTTCGCACCTATTACGGATTTTCCAATATACCCATTTCACATAATATATGTTATTCTTCTTCTTCGTCGTCAAATTGAAGAAAGAAAGAAAGAAAAATGTTTTATTCATAGACACCTAAAACACACAATAACTACAGTAAATAAACTTACATCTAAAGACAATAGGCTTAAAACATGTGTACCTCACATGCCCGACGAATAGGGTCTGGTTCAGCATTTGCCAGACATGTGCCTAGCGCTGGTTTTCAACCAGACCCTTCATACCCCACGGATATCAATCAGCAAAAACGAATCAAAAACAATATAAAACATTTTTTTATTATGTAAAGACTAATTATTATTGGAGATTGGCCGTCGTCGTCACATCAGGGGTGATGGCAAGCTTCACAACAATCCGTCGCCAGGCTCCCACGCTCTAGCTCTTAATTTACATTCGTAGAGTGGACCATTGAGTGCAGTTTTTACTTGGTCAGTCCATCGCATTGGTGACCTGCCACGCGCTCTTGTGCCTTCAACTTCTCCCTGCGCTACAAGTCGTTCCACAGAAGATGTTATAGTCAAATAGTAAAGAAACTATGTAAATAAAGCATAATATGTATAGAAGCATTTAAGCAAGTGCCAAATATAATAAAGTTTTATAATGAGATCCTGATGATGTTGACAAAATAAATACTTCGAATATTACCTCCATCGGTAAAACTAGATGATTAATAATAATTTATACATCTTGCAATTTATAGGGTCTCTTACCTCAAAAGAAAAAACGTAATCCTTATCGGATCACTTTGTTGTCCGTCTGTCTGTCTATTTGTCTGTCGGTCTGTCTGTCTGTCTGCCTGTCATTCCTGAGGAAAAAGGTCTTTTTCTCAGGAATGCGTGATCAAGTTGAAATTAACATCAAATATACCGTCTATCTCGGACCGGAGATCTCATATCTCTAGATGGACGAACTATTCTTGCAAGTGTGTACGGAACCCTCGGTGCGCGAGTTGTGCTTTTCCGGTTTTTTTTTCAACTCAGCCTCGCCTCTATCATTGAAAAAATAGGCTTCGAAAGGCACTAAAATGACCGACTATAGCATGGATTTACCATAAATTAACCGTACAGCACCTCAGCGCTTTGATAGTCTATAATACATACTTCATGTTTTCTAATAAAAGCCTTTTCCTGCATTTTACGTTGCATGGGGCCGACGTATGCCGCGTTCCTATAATCAAAAAACAATTCGTTTTGCTTACGGACAGTAAAATTTTGTTGAATTTTCAACCAAAATTTTACCCTTCGTAAGCAAAACGAATCGTTTCTTCGTTATAGGAACGCGGCATTAATGTTACATGGCATTATCTACCAGTTAATCTTTGGGTGACACAGTGAGGGACATGGCAGGTGCATAAGAAAAATACATAGCTGATTAGCGGCTCTGCTATATACACACAAAACCGCTAAACCGTGGGAGAGCGATACCAAGACCTCACAGAAAACCGGCAGTGTAGCAATGCTTGCATTGTGTTTCGATGAGTGAGTGAGGTTACCGGAGTCCCTAAACCTTCCCTCTCCCCCACTTCCTCGCTTCTCCCTACTCCTCCTCTTCCCCCCTTCCCCTATCCAAACTTAAAGACCAGCAACGCACTTATAACTCTTGAGTTACAGGTGCTCATGGGCGGCGGTAGTCACTTACCATCAGTTGACTCCGTCTGCCCATAAAAAAAACACAGAAGAATACATAAATATTACATATACATACGTGCAGATAAATAAACACCCGAGGTCATGTGGTATTTATAATGTTCTGTGCACGAGGTTAATCGATAGTGAACCTCCTTCAGTCTTGTCGCGGGTTTCCCCACAAAATAATTGACGAAGAAACGAGGGTTTGAAACATGAACTTGTTAGAATTTTAAGGTTACAACCTCAAATAAAACACATTATAATAGTATTCCTTGGATAAAGTTATCTAGAATTTATAATAGTTTATGGATGGAACAGGAATAATGAGAAACAATAAATCAAATTCAAATTATTTATTTCAAGTATGTCAGGAATAGGAGTCAGTCAGTATGTGTCGGTCGTGATTCTAGTTGCCTGTTCCAATAAGCAGATTCTTGGAGAAGAACAGGCAAGAAACTCCAAGGACACTTTTTAACATGTTTTCTTTACAAGGTACTAGTTACATTGCTTATAATAATTGTGTATATCATATATTCGTATAAGCATATTAATACATAATATATAAGTAGAATACTAATTAGAGCACAATGTTAATAATAAACCATCACAACATAATTCTCCTATTTTATAATATAGGACATTAGTTTCATTATAGATTACCAGCAGTAAAATATATTAGAAAAGCATAACAGCTTACAAACAAGTCAATTTAAATCATTACCTATATATCTACATTGAAACTACAACATTATTTACACAGCATAGAATAGTATATACTTATCTTTAATATCCGTATAGGTACTACCAGTCGCCACCGATGAGACATTAGAGAGCTCTGCACTGGCCCACGTCTCGACAAGAAGTGCCTCAATCCAGCCAGAATACTCGTTTTTATGGGCGACGACAACATGTATTTTAATCAACTACCGTCATTACAACATAACTTCTTGAATCTAACTTTCTGAATGTATTTAATTTTCGAATAACCATATTTTTGCATATCAATATTTATATGAAGCAGCTGGCTATAATAATTATTATTATATTAATATGAATATTAACAAACTCTGCGACAAATTTAGATTTTAATTATAGAAGTATTGGGGAGGTAAGTTCTATGTTTGAAAGAATTATGAGTACACCGAGCACTAGAGGGAAATAGAAGACAAACATTCACAATGTATTTATCTGTGTGGACCGGCACGTTAGGGAACAAAAGCGACGGATAAAAAATTATCAAATGTTGCTGAGGTGCAAATATTGAGATGGATGTGGTATGCCAACAATGAATAAGGAATGAGCTTATAAGATGTCCCAGAGAGAAAAAAAAAGACTTTCTGTCTTGGTATGGGTATGAGATACGGAAGGATAAAATGAGAAAGTATATTGTAAAGAGGATTCTCTATGCTTTTGTTTCTTTTACAAAATATAAAGTTTATATTGAGTGATGTTTATTTTTTTTATGTATGGATGTTGACGGGTACAAGAGAAGAGGACGAACACAGAAAAGATGGATGGACTGTGTGAAAGAAGATATGGCTAGAAAGGGAGTAAGCAGTGAAATGACGAACGAGAAAGTAGAATGGAAGAATAAAACATATTGCACTGACCCCAAATAAAATTGAAACAAGGGTAGGCAGATGATGATGATTATGATTGAGTGATGTTTATATGAGTTGCATTTTAAAATTGTTAATGATGTTTGGAAACATCATTGACAATTTTAAAATTTGCTTAATTTAAATGTTCAACCAAAAGAGAACAGTTCGTATCCTGGAATACCAACAGAAAGACATAATCGATCAAAAGACAGACATAATGGATTTTAACAAGGCTCTAGTTAAATTTTTAAATTTGCCAAGGTGTTGCAAATTTTAATATAAACGAGCTAAGTTTGAACGGGGCTATCTTATAAATAAAGCTTAATGAATCAAGGAGGATCGTCCCACAGCTCGCGAATATCGAACCACGGCTAAATTGAAAAGCCTCCGAGTATCATATACTGGTTAAAGTCAACAAGTTTTTATTTCATATTTTTGTTAAGTTTCACTCTTACTTGATATGAACAACTTAAAATGTTAGTAAAAAATTTTCGATTGGAATCGAATAGTAAATATATTTTCAGCAATAGATGAAAACAACCTGTCACCATAACTTAACTGCCACATAACCCTTTCGCTCATTTAAAATATACACTAATTGATTTGAAGAAAAAAAGTAAAACATTTCTATTTCTTTCCATTTTTTCCTTCTTATGACATAGAATTTGCAAAGTCAAACAAAACTAAAAGCAAAGGCGCAGCGGGTCATACCACCCTTTTCTCAAAGACATTCAGGACATTTTTGACTCTCCTGTAACTTCGATGTAGATAAAGCTAGAAGCCTGAATTTTCAGTGACATAGAGGTATATATTAAGCAATATAGTAAGGTATATTACCAAATATTATTAATTTTAAATCTGTATTTAAAATGTATTGCAAGTCAAAGTTCCTTAATTTGGTCACTGACTCACGCATCTTCCAAATTGTAAGGTATTTATAGCATTTTGAACACAATTCGTGTTTACTTTATAAAACAAGGAAACTCTCAGATATGATCTTCATTTCAGTGACGATATTAAACGAGCCCTTTAATTGCTTCGCATCTATAAATCTACGTTTTGCGTTGACGCAAAAATAAAGAAAAGTACTAAAAGGGCCTCACGAAGTTCGGGCGTCTGAAACAAACATAAGCCAGATAAGGATACTATGTTGCGAAAGACATACAAATAAAAGGGAGCAGATTTTCTCGCAAGAAATGGCTACAACTTTTCTAACTTTATACACACATAGATACTAAAATAATGTCGTAATTTGACGTTGCAGGTACAGCTTAGTTTTATACGTTACGATGATGACTATCAGATAAAGTTGCAATTATTTGAACAGTAGCAGTATTATAGCCAGGGAATTGTATTTTTGTAAATATTATGACATAAGATATATCGAAGATCATACACACAACAAGAGAGATAAACCATGAAGATAAATAAGTTGATAAGTCGAGCTCCAAAAAAACACGTCTGTTATAAAAGGTTGGAACAATCACAGAGGTGTACTCAGCCCCAGAAACATAACAAATTCTAAAAGAATGTTGTAATTTAGAAATTCATGTACATGTATGTCTCGGCAAATCTTCCATATAAAACAAAATAAACTTTTTATTTACATACATATACATACAGGCACTCACGTCTGTCAAAGGACAGAGGGGTATTTAACACCCACATTTTGCCAATTATAATTTGAATGGGACATTCATGTAAAAGGGTGCAAGCCTATTGTCGCCATCCGGATATTTTGGGAATTAAATATCTATACTAATATAATATTATAAAACTGAAGATTTTGATTGAACGCGCTAATCTCAGGAACTACTGGTTCAAATTGAAAAATTCTTTTGGCGTTGGATATTCCATTTATCGAGAAAGGTTATAGGCTATATAACATAACGCTACGGCCAATAGGAGCGGAGCATCAATGTAAAATGTTGCAAAAAAAACTTGCGCGGGTCTGTAAGTTATATATAATTGGAAGTATATTTAAAGGAAACAGTACGAAAGTAATTAAGGCAAATGAAGGAAGAGGATATTGGTCATTGGTTATACGGATGGGTTGGGGAATGTAAGCAATGGCTTGAAAAGGTCAGGGTCGCATAGATACCTCTTACTGGAACTGGCTATCGTTGGGAAGTCCAAGCGCTTTAACTGCTAGCAGACGGGACGGAGATGGTAAATGACTACCGCCGCCCATTTTGTGTGAGGCCGTGGTATCACTTCGGCCGGGCCGGCCTATACGTGCCGAAGCATGGCTCTCCCACAAAAATACCGGCAGTGTTCTCAACGCGCCATCAACAACGCTGGTGTTTTGACTTATTATGGGGCACCGGTGACCGCTTACCAACTTGTGGGCCATGTGTTTGTGTGCGTTCTAGAGTAAAAAAAAGCGATAATTGTTTTTTTTTACCCCAAAATAAAATATATAACAAAAAACAAAAATAACATTTTGGGCCTATCAGTAATCGAATTTAAATTAGTTATTTCAAGAAGACATTTTAAATTAAAAGTTTTAATTGCTTTGCTGCTTATGTTCTTGGTAAATAGTCTTATAGTAGTAATAGTATAGTATAGGAGTGCTACATCCAATACAAAGAAGAGCACGAATTCAAACATAGTAACAAGCGATTCGTCATCCCCATTACCAGAAACAAATGAAACGAAAACTAAGAATATGGGATAGACCCTTAATTGCGAAAGAGAGATAGCCGCACAAAAACCGGATCTGCTGAGCACGGCGATGGGGAATCAACGGAGATTGTTAGACGAAAGGAAATAGGTCAGCGGAGGCTTAACTCTGGCCAAATGAACCTCCGCTTACGTCACATTGTTTGCTAACTTAACTGAAGTTTTAAATATCGTTTGTCAAGTTGTGCTTCATCTTCGCCATTTTTTGAAACTAAGGTATTTTGTAAAAAGGTTTATGTGCAATCTTAAATTATTATCGAAAGTGATTATCGACTTTTTGCAACTTGAAGTATCGGGTTAGCAATGTAAAGGTTGCTGAATTCGTAATCCAATCAGTATAGGCGAGAACCAACTCTTAATAATAACACCAGTATTTTAGAGAAAAATATATCTGTATACTATTCTAAAGAAGATTGCGATCCGTCAGCAGTACAAGCATTGTTTCTGTACTCGTTACAAGCGTTTAGACGCACAGGTCAGACAATATAAAGATACTTCTATGTCTTAGAATCGTCTTATTATAGCACGATAAATCTCTAACGTTACATATTTATACAGAGCTTCAAAGACTTCATTAGGAACCTAGTAATAATTACCGTACGATTGTAAAGATTTTGAAATTATACTGACTACACAATTTTCCTGGTACAATGTAAGACCCAGGAAAGGTAAATAAAAAATAAAATAACACTACTAGGACCTTCACAAGTTTACGTTATTTTTCCCTTTCGTCCCTTGAAAACGTCTCCGATAGTTTAGAAGCATGCAATTAACAGAAACAAAAAAATGAATTATACCCTAATGTAAATTGGCACAATTAGGAAAGTAGCCGTCAGTTTTAATGATAATGACTTTTTGTATATTTTTTTTGTTTTGGTATCAGGTGTGTAAGTTCTAGGGTGTTGGATATTTCGTGTGACTGATGAACTATCTACATTACTTCATCAGTCACACGAAATATATATACATACATAGATATAATCATAAAAATAATTAAATCTTAAGTATTTATTGACCTAAACCCTGTGCGTACCTTTGCGATGACGTTATACGAATATAATTTATTTTTATTCGAAAAATAAACATTCTACTTCCCAAGTGGTATTTTTGTTTACCTCTCTGTTGTTAATTTGCTCACAACATGTTGGAGTTAGGGTAAATACAGTTTGGGTGCCGCACTTCACACCCACGCATCCTTAATTATATTTTACATTTCACACCAAGTTTAGGAATGACCTCCAACTGTCCGGGAAATTTAATTTGTAAACCTCAGCTTTGCATTGCTCGCCCTTGTAATGGCTGTTACGTGCGTGCTAGCGTTTTTGTACATGTTGGACCAAGATTTAAATTTTCATAGTCTCATACTTGCACGCAGTGTGGAAGTATGAGACTATGAAAATTTAATGACTTTGTAATTTTTTTTTATTGTATACTAGCTACCCGCGGCGCAATTAAACAATAAAAAACTGATTCCATCTCTTAAGTTAGACCAAACTGCACACAGTGTGCAAAAATTCACTAAAACCGGTTCACTAGTTTAAGAGTTTATCGCGAACAAACAATGTGACACGAATTTTTTATAAAATAGATGTGCAGTGGTGGATGTCCTAGGCCTAAGATGATGACGATTATAATGATGTTTGCACATTTTTGATGACTAACATTTCTTTAAAATGAAGGCTTTCTCTACCATCATTAGCACCTGTGAGTAGAAATAATCTTGTGATAAGAAAGTGCTGCAAGTATAGCTCTTTCAGTAGCTCTAGAAGCTTACTCTCCGACAGGAATACAGCACAAAGTTAGTGCGTAGTAGTTCCGAAATCAAGAAGCTTCTGATTTGCTTCAGTGAAAGCAGTGCTATTTGCGAGTGTTTATAGATACCGGTAACCGTTAACCATCAGAAGGGGGCTGTCTTATTTGTTTGCCAGTGTACTTAGTTGTATAAAACAAAAAAAAATATTGAAGTCGACTGACTAAAATAATTGATCATTAAGCATTTAATTACTCATTAAGAATTAATTATATCAAATTTATTTTTTATTTTGGACTTTAGGACTTTATTTGGGAATTTAGGACTTAATTACGGTAATCCAGGCCGTGACCATGATGGGTGCAATTGGACAGAACCGTGGGTAAACGAAAAAATATCATACCTCATAAATATTACCGCAATTTAATCTAATTCAGGCCCGATTTCAGCCATCTAATAATATCAAACTTATTTAGCAATTTTATGAAAAGGCTCAGTTAGTCTTTCATTCTAATCCCACTAATATTATAAATGTGAAAGTTTGGATGGATGGATGGATGTCTCTCATCATCTCATCTCGATATTCCCACGGCATCGGGATTTACGCGGGTGAAACTGCGGGGCGCAGCTAGTTTATGATATGTTTACCTTGAAATTGCTTTCGTAGGCAAGGTTATATAAAATTATACTGCGTGTTTGAAAAAAAAAATCTGAAACATGTTTGTCTGAAGTTGTTCACAAATATGTAGTATTGGCGTATTCTTTGGTATGAAAGCCTTCAGGCAACGTCAAAACGTAGGTATATAGACTAAAGCCTGGTTCAATTCAACACAACAGCTGCGTGAAATATCCTTTATGTCATAGCATTTCGGACTAACGTGCACCATTTGTCACCGAAATAGTAATAGACGAATATTCCAATATTGTCTAACGGTTTTGTTTGTATTTGTACATCATTTTCAAATTCTCGCCATTTTTTTTTTTATTACCTACCATGGCGTTTGAATAATCAAGATCAATTTCTATTTTTACTTATAAGAGGTTTTCTCCTTGTAAGCGATATTATTAACCTGAGTCTACAAAAGGATATTGTTATCTAAATACGCTTACATCAAAATTCTTCAAAATTAAAATGTATGGTGCATAAATTGTTCTCTTCTTGTTATACGACCTTTCAAACAAACTCAAACTGAAGATGGAAAATAACTAAAATAAAAACAAATCTTCACATAGTCTCAGTGAACGCATTAGTTGTATAGTTGACAAAGCCTGTAGCACCCAACCACGCAATTAACCCTGCGCACGCTGCTCTTATTCACCCGCGAACAAAGCACTATCCAGGTCAGCCCTGATTAGAAACGACATACGCTTCCCGTAGCGGGAACGGGATAATGGTAATTTATACTGTTGGGGTTGGGAAGGAATTTGCTTTAAATTCTTCAACTGAATTTGCAAACCGAGGAATATTATTATGAAAGTAAGGGAATATGTTACGTCTTGCGAATCTTTGAATGCTTTACGTTTCGACATTATTCCAGATTGATATAGGCTAAATTTGTGTTTGTGTAACAATCATTTCAAAGTTCGAGAAGTAATAAGTATGCAAAGACTGAACGAATTGGCCTAACTGATGAGTTCAATACTAGATACTAATATTATATATACGTATAAATTTGAAAAGTAATTAGTTTGATTTAAAAAGTAATAATTTTGTAATAAATAGCCTGTTTTTGAGGCATTTTATGAGCTGACATTACGCTACGACCCGTAGGAATTAGGCTTATGTAAACGGCAAGAAAGTACATGAAAAGAGATGTTTAATTCAAATGAAAATGCGAAGGAAATTGCATAGAAAAGCTACTCACTGGATAAAACAGTTTTACATATTACTTTCTGCAAAAGATAAAGGATCAAAGATAAATATGCAGTCGGTGTACCACACTGATCCTCTTAGCGTGATTGCCCCACGGAACTTTCTCGAGAACAAACCAAATTTCCTCGAGACGCAGCATAATTATCGATATCATCATGTGATGGCAATTGGTTTAACAGAGTTTTACTCGTAATTTTGTTTCTCTTTAATTCTGCATGGATCAAATAATAATATTAGACTGCCTTATTGGTGTCGTGGCATTAATTGGCATGCGATGGAGAGGTGTTCGGTTCGGTTCCGGAGGTATATTATTTTTATAGGTATAGTATTTCAAAACCAAAAGCACATAGAGCGCTTGATTTACAGAGGTAATATAAAGTTTTTATGTATATTTTTCTTAAAATTAACCAGCTGGATTGGATTTGATAAGCTAAACCTTAGAAATAGTTTTCCACCCGATTGTCAAAGGTTTTATGTAAATAAGTCTTGAACGGATATTACTTCGTCAAAACCATATAATATTTTATTCACCTAATACTGAGTACGCCGTTCTAAGGGTTAAGTTGAAACGATGTTTCGTTTCGTAACCCACAGTAACGTTTTCAATTTCCGTTTTTAGAAGTTGATGATTTCACTATTATTCTTAATCGTGCTTAATATCTAACTAGCTGTGTATGTTTCTCTGAGGGTTAAAATTAAAAGTAAAAAACAATGTAATATGACATCTAATGATTACAGCAGTGATAATGAAAATGTTTTCTTCGTAAGTTTGCAAATGTTGTAATGGTGATTTTATAGGAGGTAGTACGGTAGTACCTTTTTGTGCGAGTGCAAACGCCTTCGGGCCGTCATCCCACCGGGGTTTTTGGTGGGAACTGACTCAAAACCGTGCCATACTGTGCCTAAAATAGGAGGAATCCAGGAACAACTTTTATAAAGACATCTGGACCCTCTCCTAGCGAAATTTCGGTAGTACCTACCTTGATCGTTCATAAGACTGTTGTTTACTAGTACTACAGTGATGTAGTTTATAGGCTGGTATGTAGAGTCGAAAGAGTTGCAGGGGGCTATTGTTTATATGGCTGGTAATGCCTATACGACCTATGAACATTACAAAAAAATATTTTTTATTCTCTAAACAAAGCTGTTTAAATATATAATAAAACATGTTAGTGCCTATTATTCACCTATTTTTAAATGACGTTATGACCTTTGAAGAAAGCACCTCTCACTTTTAAAAGTCATGTGTTTATTAAAATTGAATTTGTGTGTCAATGGAATTTACAAAGAGAAAAGTTTCTTCATAACAATTTTGGAGTCTTGTGTACTGTGTAATCAGTTATGCTTTGTCACTGTTCTATGCTAATATAGTAGATATTTTTTCTTAACCATATAGTACCTATGTATTGATAATCATGAACCTATTATATTATATATTGACATTCTCTTTACATTCTACGTAGGTTACCAATTTAGTAGTTCAGTTCTCGTTCTGTTGTATTGATATTGAAATTCAAAAGTAAGAGAAAAAGTTTCCTTTGAAGGCAACTTTAAAATAACACTGTTCCTAAATCAATGTTGGCTACATTGCTTAACATCTTTATTTTATGTTTTTATTTAAACATTCTAGAGCTTCTTTTTGTCGCTACTCCTATTATAGATAATTAAGAGTATTCAGGGTCTAGGTTATAAAGTGTACTTCCCTGAATGTCTAACTAAGTACGTAGAATGTCTATTTCTCTGAATCATCGAATGTGTCGTATGACATCGATCGCCTAATTCAATTTCGCACCGAATTAAGAATGACTGTTAATTTTAATCAGATGAATACAAAAGTAGTAAGATCAATTTACACAAGATTTAGCATAATTTTCCTTTACTTAACGCACAGAGATTAAACATTTATTGAACTAGACTTACGGTAAGGAGACTGAATATGTAGATACATATGGAAATATGGGATTAGGCATTCAGGAATTTGGAAGATACGAACACCACCCCCTTAAACTAGGTAGTATTAGCATAACCTGCCAGTATAAGCGAACACTAGTTTCAAACTAATTATCCGATTTTAAGCACGCATATTATATATATATAAATATGAAATCTTTCATATATATATATGACAGAAAAAATTGAGGAAGTTGCGCGGAAAATTAGAAAATTTAAGAAAACTTAACGACCATATTAACTTTTCTAATGTAACCTTAGCACTTTTGACATAACTGTCAGTCGTTTGACAGTTGGCGGACATCTGGATAACACATAGGCTACTTTTTATCCCGAATTTCAAACGGCATCAGGACTTGCGAGGGTGAAACTGCGGGGCGC
The DNA here is from genome assembly GCA_963859945.1 of Euplagia quadripunctaria. Taxonomy (NCBI): domain Eukaryota; kingdom Metazoa; phylum Arthropoda; class Insecta; order Lepidoptera; family Erebidae; genus Euplagia; species Euplagia quadripunctaria. Next base: position 6,013,680 of record OY982578.1, on the reverse strand, counting down.
AGCTAGTTTATTATATTTATGCATATATATCTATTTATGTTCATGTCACTGTAAGATTGTGAACATCGTTAGTTTATAAACAAGCTCGCGATATTATAAACTGATGAAATATTATGAACTGCATCTAACCATTTACAATTTACCGTATTATATCTCCATAGTTTAATTATAATTAAGACATTAATCTATCGATGTCAAATTGTGAGCGAACCTGCGGGGTTCATAATCTGTCCGGTTTTATCACCCGTAAAATTAAAAACCGCATCCCTAATTGGTCGGTCTTGGTGTAGCTCATTCTGTATAGTTAGGAAATAAACATAGGTGTAGTTTCATAAAGAAAATTCACAATTAATTATTTGAAATCAGGTATGTCATTTGTTTTTTAAATTGATAAGTATGTCATAGGTAGTAATAAGAAAAACCTAATCTAACATGCGGCTCGGGACACTTCACGATCAACCAATCAGCGCACATGGTGCGTTCCGTAGCGTGCCGGTTAGAGATCAGTTCACAATTTGACGATTTGACATTGATAGATTATAAACTATCGAGAAATAATACTAGCCTAGTATAATAAAAACCAATGGTTATTAAATGGTTGTTATACAAATCGTTTTAAAATCGGTTCATTTTTTTTTAATTCCAATTGGATATCAGATTTGAATAGTTTCTTGAAGTTTTGAGACCGGTTGGATCAAAATCGGACGCTTACAGAGACTGGTACATTATGCAACTAAACTTCGAAAAAAATTTTGATTGTTAATAATTCCAAAACTTAAGAAGCGATCGGTATGAAATTTGGTACATTTATGTATATCAGTAATAACAACATTTTCTGAGAATTGCAGACTGTTTGCTTGACTCAATTGAAAAAAAAACACGTTTTTTCAACTTCAAATACTATTTGCGAGTAAACAATTGCCTGTAACTTATCGCTGCGCATCTCATTTTTTAGATAATTCAATCCTCTACAAAATTTCTAAGGTACCTACTTACATGTACTGAGAGGAAATATTATGAAAAACACAATTTTTTCATGTTATTGTTGATTTAAAGAATTAAGCAGACGGATATCTTTTTTAACAAACTTGGGATCTGATAATATGGAACTTACCTAATCTTAATGCTGCTGATGACAGGACTTGGGGCCATAAAGTAAAATTATCATTTAGTATTTAGTAAAACGATCAGGTGACCCGTCTGCTCGTTTGCCCGCTAAAACATACAAAAAATCATATTATATCAGGATATTTTAATGGAGAATCCAAGCTCATTATCAAATTTAGCTGTGATTTAATGTATCATAGATATGTCATGCTTTTCTTATTAATTTAACACGATATCTTCTCTTTGTTCATACGTTTTGGCCTGCACACTTGAATTTTAATACGGTTTTATTTCCTAGTTTGTTTTTGCCGAATACCTACTTTGCTCAATTACTACGTGAGAATCTACTAATTAACGCTTTCTTTTGTTACAGGTAAAGGCAGGAGCAAATTAGATGTAGCTACTGCTGTTTGCAAGGTTTTCTATAACTTTATCGTCGTCATCCCTCCCCGCGGTCTCACACAGGTTAATTTGAATCATACATCTCGCGTACTTGCCAACGGTAAAGTTAAAGATTAGATACTTATTGCTTCGCTTCTATGGATCTTAGCGTAATGTTACATCTATACTATTTATATATATATATCAAAATTAATCCCTATTTCCCTTGGTCACGGCATCACGCGTGAACGGCAGGACCAATTTCGTTAATTCTTTTTTTTTTTGTGTTTGTTGTTGTCAGGAGAAGGTTCTTATGAAAGAAAAAATTGAGGAAGTTGCGTGGTAAATTAGAAAATTTAAGAAAACTTAACGACCACATTAACTTTTCTAATGTAACCTTAGCGCTTTTGACATAACTCAGTGGTTTGACATGTGGCGCGATTGACAGAATACGCGCTGCAAATTATACCAATTTGAATTCAATAGTTAAGACGTCATAAATTATAAATCATTTATTTGCATAAAAACATGGGTAAAAAGGTTTTAAAAGTTTCAAAATTTCCGCCATATTCTACCTCAGCAGGTGTGCATATTTCCAAACATTTAGTCATACTTTTCAATCAATTATTAGCGTATTTTGGTTATGTCAAAAAATAATAATACAATAAAATAGAGAGGTCGAATAACAATTTAAAAAAAAACACCAAATAATATTAATTATAATACAATGTCAAAGCTTAAATATAATGCACGCATGACAACAATTTACACTATAGTATAATATAATTTTACACAGTATTCTGGAGCCATTCATTTACTGAATAAATCATTTTATCAAGGAGTAGCGATTTTAGCTTCCTTTTGAATATAGGTATAGGAAACTCTTGGATGGCTGATGGCACTTTATTAAATATTTTTACACACATCGCATAGCAATTCCGTTAAAATAACATAGTTTTAGGGACAAATTCTACGACGAGCCGCTCTCTACGTCGTGAGTTACGAGAATAGACATCTCTTGCTTTCAAAAAAATATGAGGATGAGTTTTAACAAATACGCAAATTTGAAAAATGGACAATCCAGGTAAAGGCAATATGTTTAATTTTTTGAACTGAGGTTTGCAAGAATCAAATGGTTGTATACCAACAATATCTCTGATACATCTCTTTTGAGACAAAAACACTCTTTGGGCATCGGTAGAGTTTCCCCACAATATTAGACCATACCTTAGTACGGCACTTACATATCCATGATATGCAAGGAGTACCGTCTACAGGGTGGATGTAGTTCTTAGTCTATTTAGCACGTAAACGAAGCTATTTACTTAACTGCACACTCCATCAGTGTGCTTCTTCCAGTTGCAATATCTGTTGATTACAATGCCCAAGAATTTGATCTGTGTTGTCTCGTTAATTAATGTGTCACCATGAGCAAGTGTTCTAGAATTTACTATTGATTGATATGTTTGAAATTGAATGTATTGTGTTTTCGATAGATTTGCATGCAAGTTGTTGTCATGTAGCCATTTAATTACAGAGTCGATTGTATTGTTAATTTCTATGTCATTTTCACATGTCAAGATAATAGATACGTCATCTGCAAAGAGGATACATTTGTGTTCTGTAATGTCAGGTCAGCTAGTAATATAATAAAGCTGCAGAGTTTTTTGTTTTTTTGATTGTTTGTTTAAACGTGCTAATCTCTGGAATTATCTGGAATGTATTGGAGTTTTTTTTTTTGTATTGAATAGAGTATTCATTGAGGAATATTAAAGGCAATGTAAAATCACGCTACGACCTTTAGAATCAGGGCAGTGGCCATAAACGCAAGTAACACTGCGGGAAACGGTTAAATAGAGGCTAAACGCTAATGGATCTTCAAATACGCGCAATCAAACAAAGAAACTAATAATAGATTTAACTTTAAAACTTGAAACTTTTCATATAGATCGGTTAAGTGTTGACCTCTATTTAATATCCGGCCTCAATATTGAGGTTACTATTATTTCTTTTTTTTTTTAATGGTTTATACCGAATGCTGAGCTTTGTTCGATAATTTTTGAATTTTTTTTCTGTATGAAATTCATCGAGCAATAAAGTTTTAAACTCAACAGCTACTGAATCACTACATATTGTAAAACAAAGTCCCCCGCGTCTGTCTGTCTGTCTGTTCGCGATAAACTGAAAAACTACTGAACGGATTTTCATGCGGTTTTCACTAATAGACATAGTGATTCATGAGGAAGGTTTTGGTATATAATTTGTACCCGTGCGAAGCCGGGGCGGGTTGCTAGTAATAGATAAAAATAAATATGAAAGCTATAACCCGGCTACGTAAAAATTACGCTTAGGACAAAGTGGCTTACGACCACGGCTTACTTAGTCTAAGTGTTGTCTACTTATTCGATGATAAATATTGAACAGTTTCTAGACAAAAATGCCAGACAAGAATATTTGCTTGTTTAATTTATTTTTTTTAATTACTTTTGGGTTTTATTTTCTAAGAAGCTATTTTTAGCGAATGCAAACGAAGCAGTGATAACATTACCGTGTCATCTTGTTCGCTATAGAGCGCCATATTGAATTACGTGTGACGTGCGTCCCATAGCCTATAACTAGCGGACGCTCAAGACGCTTCTAAAGATACCTCCTTTGTTAAATTATAGTTTAGAAGTTATGCGGGAACAGATGAACATTCATACATACATAAGGGGGAAAATCATAACCCTCTTTTTGTAATTAACTCATTAACAGTGAACAGAATTAAGAATGTTGACAGTATAAAATAGATAATATAAAAGGACTAGCAACCCACTCCGGCTTCGCACGTGTAGCAGAGCATAATATATTGATTTTTTCCGACATCTTCAACAATCATATTTCAGCCATTCTACACAAAACTTTAACAAATTATACACATACCCCTTCCTCATGAATCACTCTGTCTATAGGTGTAAGCGGCATGAAAATCCGTTCAGTAGTTTTTTAGTTTATCGCAAAACAGACAGACAGACGCGGCGGGGGACTTTATTTTATAATATGTAGTGATAATTAACATTGATTTACAAGTGACGAAACTATACCAATGTTAAGTGTAGATATCGTTAAGTCGGCCATCAAGTACACGGCGCACCTGATGATAAGTAGTTACCGCAGCCTATAAACCCATGCAACACAATCGGTGTCGCTTGTGCTTTAACAACCCTTTTACAGTCCACTGTTCTCGATAATAACCCCTTAGTATAAAGTCAATTATTTATTATAAAGTCAAGCCAGTCACATATAAATATAATATATATATATATATTACACAGGATAACAGCATGTCTGTTGCATGATGTTTTTTTCATGAATCTGGATAGTTTTTCCACACTGATTTCAAAAACATATGCCGTTTTTATGTAGCAGCTCTAGTTTAGCTGCTATGAAGTGACAGGATTTTTCACTAAAAATGCACATAGTTTAGTGTTAGAAGTTTATTAAATATATTTATTCTGAATGAAATTTTCTTTTATATGATTTTCACGCATGGTGTGTGTCAGGATTACTATTTTGAATGCTCCTACAATAATCAGCCATCATATTTACGTTCCAACATCCCTGATATCTCGCCTCCATGGTGCGAGTATCCTGGTGTAAACGCTTCCCTTTTTCCTCGCTAAAGTCACCGAGATTTTCAAGCAAATATTCTAGATGGCTGTAAAGGTGTTGAAGCTTAATACCTATATTGCATCCAAGTTGCTGAAAGTGTATCAGCAACTGTTCCATGTGCTGAATGTTGCCATCAGACTTTCTATTTTCCAAAAAAATCCTCACTACCCTAACAAACTCTTCCCATGCACAGGGAAGCTAGAATTTCCAATGCAGTCTTAGACAGTCCAGGGTCCTCGATCAAGTAATTTAAATCATATTGATTTAGAGGTCAGGGATAACTAAAGCAATCAAAATTACTGTCTCTACTACTGTCGTCATTATTGGTTTATTGACTGCACTCGTCTGGAAGATGTACATGCCTGGTGTGGTACTGGTGTGTCATTAGGATTCAAGGAATATATCCACTTTGAGCAATTTTTATGGTTTATTCCTAAGATTTTCGTAACACAGAAATGACAGTCATCGTGATGATTAGACCGTTCACGCCAGATCATTGGAGCTGTGTACTTAAAAGGTTGTTTTTTTTTGTTTACCCATAATCGCAAAGACTCAAGACATTTTTTACATACCAAACTATGTATCCAGGGCTTGGCGTTTGTCAGCAATGGAAACCCAAAATAGTCCAAGTGTACTTTTTACGAAGTCTGACACGTTCAAACGTAATTTTTTGAACACATATTCTCCACAAATAACACAAAAACAATCAGGGCTGTTTAAGCACGTCCTTCTTAAGGATGACATAATAAAATTTATACAGAAACTAGTTTAATTACACCGCTGTTGATAGAAATTATCAACTACTTAAGTAAATTTAAGAACCGCGCACCCAAATTAGTAAACAACCGCAGAAAAACTTCATGCAACAACAAAAAAGTACGATTTTGTTGTCCTGTGTTATACACATAAACGATCGGCATTAAAATTATACCCTGTTGAAAGTATGTAATTTATATGATCGATAAAAACATCCAGCTTAGCCGTTATATAATCAGTCGCAAGCTCATTTTTGAGCCCTGAAATTGATCCTTAAAATGAAGTATATTAGGAATTATTTTCTACTTTACTATATTTTTTTTAAGTTGCTTTGTAAAGTACTTTTTGAATATTTTTCGAATATATTTTTGGTAATCCTATACACACTTAATCTAGATCGTTCTGAGACCATTGATTTTTGTTTTGTTACGAAGTTTTAATTCACACACTATATTTTCCTAACAATATAAAAACTTCAACTGTCCATTCGATATGATTGTCATTCAGCTTGCCCTGTTATGATAACGAAACGATACCAACTTCAAATAAGTGTATTATTATTTATTTACAGTTTCATATTGCACTAGGGCGTAGGTGTGCTCTGGTGTATTATGAAAGTCAATATCCTATTATGGAATGAGCTACCTACGTTGCAAAAAAGTTGCGTCGTCATTAAACGATACAAATTATTAAACTTTTTAATCCGATACCTAAAGAATCCAACAAGAAGGCTTGAAATATGTGATTATTGTTTGTGGATATGAGCGTAGGAAACAACCCTTTTTAGAAACTGTAGAAAATTTTTGATCATGAATGTCACACTTAATCAAGCCTCTTAAGTCTTTGGATGGCAAGGCCGACTTAGGTCCAGCCAGGACCCAAGGACACAAGAATTTAGGGCCCTTTTGGGAAGTGTTGAAGTGAATGCCGAAAACATGTTTTGGCAACTATACGAAATATGTCATTTAAATGTTGCACAACAGAAATTCATGAAGAAATGGATTCATTTGGGATTTTTATTGTACATTATCTTTTATTATAATAGAAATATTCTTGTAGCAAATTCAATTCAATATGTCTTTTTAAATACTGCCTCAAGTGGCCTCTCTAGACCCCTATAAGGGTCCCCATGCGCCCTTATGGTAAAGACGGTACTGACGACAATTTTAGATAGAGCTTTCTGGAATGCAAACTTTTTTTTAAATTCTTTAGTACTTTATTTAAGGAGTTTAATCAAACATGATTATGCCACTCCATTGGGCCAATTCTTATAAATATATATTCGTAAGAATTGGCCCAATGGAATGGCATAATCATGTATATTTTCATTCATTTTATTTAATTTTTGTAAAATAAATTTTACAAAAAATGTGTAATTGTCTAGACAATATTTACTAGAAATTATTTTACAAGTATGAATTACTTTATGTAATACTTTAAGTTACTGTTGTACAGGCACACAGTGCATAGACAACCTAATCATCATATTATAAGTGTGAGAGAGCTACCATACATATCCCCTCACACCCAACACAGAATCGCAACTACTAAACAGCAAAATTGGCAAATGCGGTCGCGTGGTCTGCAAACGTCCCTGGTCATTAATCCATGGTCCACTTAATCAATACCTTAGGGATATGTCACATCGGTGTGACGCAAAACGTGGCTTTGAGGGCTTAGATAATAATTGTGATCATGTTTAAATGACGTCACTGCTCGTTTTCATTAATAAACCTCCAGGGAAATATCATGATTGTAATCTCGTGTAGTGTCTAAACAAATATACAAGATTGTATGCATATCCTATATATATGCTTTTAAAATGATTGCTTTTATTTTAAAAGGATTAGGTCACTACACACACGATACTTTTATTATCAGCGATCAGCGATTTAAACGTTATTCGAAAGCCCGCGTGTTAGACAGCTCAATATATCATCTGCAGTTTAGATCGCAAAATGGATAGAAGATAGTTGTACTTTTAAGTAATTATATTACTTATTTGTATACCTATATGGTAAATAACAAGGAGGGGCGCACCAAATAAGTAAAATGATAAGAAGTGGAAAATATTCGAAAGAGGAGAACCCAAAAAATACTGTAATCGACGCTTCGTTTCCTCCTATTCAAAATTCTGCAATCATAATATTATTTGTAGACGTTAAAGTATTTGTAATATAATATACATATGCAGTGCATCATACTGCCTTAAAATAAAACCTATACCATCCAATACCATGTCGCAATATCCGCCGCATGTATCAAACACAAAAAATCGAAACATCTTTTATTTTGTTTTTCTCATTGCCTCGGTGCGAGAATAAAGTGATATTCGTTCTACTGCTGGTGGTTAACACAATGCATTATAATTATCGATGCAGCCTCTAAATAATCGACTCAGATAATGTGATCAAATGAAGGAAGTATTCAAAACGCAATGCGGTAATCGATGCGAAGATGTAATCTGATGTTTTATGTTGTAATAAAGCGTTATTCTAAAGGCGACCATAGAACTTTTCTCCGAAGTTATCACTATACCGGGTGCTTTTTGAAACAGCGCTTCATTGCACGCCGTGCTGTAGAAATGCTAGCTTTGATATTTACATTCATGCACAAAGTGTCGCGTCGAGCAGGGCTTTGAATGCATTGACAGTTTATGTATTCGTATATACAGTGAGGAATAAAAATAAATAATAGTACAAAACGTGCTTGAATTGTATGGAGAGTCTATAGAAAGGAGTGTTGCTAATAGTTGGTTAACTCCTTGAAAGTGTTAACAATATAAATTCCCTATAGAAATACCATACTATTCCTTCCTTTATCAGTATCCAACACTCAGCCCATTGGCGGTTGTTTCAAATGTCTTTTTATGTTCTACATAAAGCCGGGCCGATAGAACCTTTTCTTTCTTATCAGCAGTCATGTGTCGTTGGTCAGATGTGCCCTAACATCACCGATAACATTTTATACCTCCCTGCCATGTCGTAGCTACCTCGTATCAAGATCTTATAAGATTTAAGTTTCGGATATTGTCTTTTATGGGAACGGGTTGTTTGTATTGAAAGACTGAATTTGTAAATGTTGGTCTTAAATGATTGAGACATAAGGTTAGTATTAGAATGGCAACAAATATTTTTTCTAATATTACATGGTTTTTATTTGTAGTTATTTCTTTGAATTTAAAAGAGATTTTTGAACAAGTTAGTTTGGTTCTTTTTGTCGTAAGACCGAAGTCGCTATGCATGTTTTGGAATCGCTAATACGATTTTTTATTTTTCTTCATAAGAGTGAAAATTACATTTTCTCGCTGTAAGTATGTTTTAATACCTATTTACATTCCGAAACCTCGGTACAAAATTAAAAAAAAGAAATTTAAAACTTCTGAATTATATTCCCGTCCCTGCATAAATAAACAATATTGAATACAGTTGTCACTTTGCCAAAAAAATGTTTTAGCCTGCATCACGTACAGTTGCGACACGACTAAAAAACTTGCTTTAATTGGCGATTGACCCCGTACCCGTCAATTGAGTCTAGCCCAATTTGCTAGGTAACAAGACACACCACTCGCCACAGATTGAAATTGATTGACTGTACGTCCCTAAAGGAAAAATGACTTATAATCGCATTGCGTTTAAATTTATAAATTATAAGATTTAAGCTTAAGGCCAGAGATACCATCTAAAGGTGTCCCTGGATCATGTAATTTGAATAAAATAGGTATAATATGTGACATACACATATGAAGTATTTGCTTAATTATTTAATTTATAAAGTAATAGTGTGTAATGCTTTCAAACTTGAGAGGATCTCAACGCATCTACGAAAAGGCATTGCCGAAGAATAGTCACAGCCAAATGAATTTTAAATATCAAAAGGGAGATTTAGATCTGAAATTTTACAAAATATTTGTGTTTTCTCTACGAAAGAATTGCCGGTTACCTCTAAAATTGAGGGCCAAAGGAGGCAGAGCGAGCTTTTTTATATGAGGTGGTAAATTAATTAAATTTGGACTAAAAATCTTAACTAATATTATCTTAAATATTCAGATTTATTTGTATTGAATATTAAACTCATAAATTGAATTTGTTTTAAATATTTATTTAAACGGGAATTAACCGATTAATAGACATTACATTCCTTTGAATTGCGTGACAAATTCGATCAGGTTGCACTGGCCGTGGTCACAGACAGGAGTTTGATTTTACTGAAAGACAAATCATGCAAAACTTGACATCGCTAACGAGATGTCGAGACGGTTTTGCATGATTTGGCTTGATCCTATCATATTCTACGTTTAATGCCTGTGAATATACACTATGTACATAAGCCATTTTGTCTATAGATTGCTTCTTTTACCTGATTACGGCAATTGAGCTGTTCGATAAATTTGTTTTTGTCATATTGTCTGCTAAAACTCGTAAACTCGAAACAATATTCGATGTTAATAGTTAATTAATTAGTTATTCGATTCTGTAATTTGTTAGATTGGATGCCTAAGGCATCCATTGCTTATTATTCCATGACCTATTTGAACTTTGATCAAGCTAATGGCGGGCGGTTTAATCTAAGGTGATAGACGTCAGTGAATGAAGAATTTATAGGTAAATTTCCACTTTCTTATCTAAGTTTAATAAAATATCTACACCTATAAAATAACAGCATGACTGACTAACAGGTTACCAACTTGGAAATCTATAATTTAGAGGCAATATTCTTGAGGGTTCAAAAAATTGCACAGCGTTTTAAGGGTTGAAACTATTTTCGAGTAAGTAGATCCGACGGTGCCACGTATTTTTTTATCAGCGCTTGGCAAAGAACTTTTTTTAGACCACAAGAACTTTTTTAGACCACAAGAACTTTTTTTAGACCACAAGAACTTTTTTTACACAACAAGTTGAGAAGCCAACTTTCTTGGGCATTGTAACGCACATAATAATGAAATTCCGCCATAACTCGTTTTGACCGCTGCACCGACAATAACAAAGGGTTGCCAGTGAAAGGGTCAATGTCAATAAAAGAAAAAAAAGTTGTTGATCTGTGTACATGTTTTTTAAATTTAGTAGTTTAAAAAACAGAAGAGACTATATTAGTGTCATGCTTTATTTCAAAACCGACTAAACACAGGTGGTTTTATAAGTTTTATCAAAATATAACAGATTGTATCATTACAAGTTGCGCACTGTAATGCTTGGTTCTCCTCCCTCACTGATGTAATGCTCGAATCTGTAGCATTACAGGTTGCGCACTGTAATGCTCGGATCTCCTCGTTCACTGATGTAATGCTCGGATCTGTAACGTTACATTACAGGCGAATGCTCCCGATAAGAGAGCACCTTAATACATGTAGCTGCTTTTCGGAAGGCAATATACAATGAATATGTAAGACATGTCGGTTTTATGCGATGATGACTCGACGATGCCTGAATGTCCAGCGGTACTGACCCGCTGTGTCGCACTCAATGACAACTGACATCATCACATCGATTACTTAAAATTTTAATTAAATTATTTATTATCTTAATCCATGGAATCAGTTATCACTTTCTTTGTTATACGTTACGTGTTGTCTGTGTCATTGTCTTATTCATTACTTATTTTAAGTTGATATTTGTTAACCATCTCACTTCGTCTCGACGTATTGTCGCAAAATTTTATTTACGCTCGAGAAAATCCTTAAACACTCTACTACCAAAATCGACAGTTGTGCTACCCCTGTCATAGTAACCTATCAGATTTCATTTTGAAATGTATTACGAATGAATTCACAGACAACTGCTTGTAATATACACATAGAAAACCACTCAGTCAAGTGCATGTAATGCTCACAGAGATGTGTCTGCATATCACATATATGTATGTTTATAATCAAAAACACACATCATATTACCGCTGACAGGGCATGGTTGAGCTGCGACTCCGTTATTGAATGTAAAGTAGTATCACATTAGGTATGCAGTGAGCGTGCCAGCTATATTTCCAACAAGTGTTGTATGTGATGCAGATTGCATTTCAGACAACTGCACAACGATTAAGCTCAATTCAGCGTCGACTTTGATGTCTTGTGTTCTGTTTTATCGTTAATATAAATTGTCTTTCGTCTATCGTCTCTTTCTACATATCTGTGTTTACATACATAGGAGTTTCATAATATACACAAAATTATTAATTAAGTATTGGGGTGTTGAAACAGAAGTGGTTTGTTGCTTACCCTAGTTTTATTAACTTTCCTGCTGTTAAATCATTCCATGTTGATTTTCGAATAGTTTCCTAGCCAAATTAATAAGGTAATTCCACTGAATTGAATTGTATTTAAATTTGTAGTACGTCCTCATAGCAAATAGACCGTAGCATCATCTGGCTAAGACAGGCCGAACTACGTACTACATCTACGACTGACTTTACATGACAGTTTTCTCGCCAACGGACTTACCTTTTTTTTTTTGGTGACGAGGTGGAACATCCTCATGAATGTCCTCCGCCCTTGGGGAGACGAAGGGGTCTGTCGGACTCTTATCGACTAAAAACCACCCCGGCGTTCCGCTACTTGCCTATGATCGTGGGAGCGAGAATCGCCATTGCATTCTTCCGCAACCCCCGATAGGCATTGACCCGTCTTACCCTAGACACTCTAATAATGAAAGCCTTACTAAGATCTTGTTCAATGTAATAGGTATATTACGTTGGTAGGTATATACCGTTGATACTAAGCTTACCCACGTAAGTTGTAAAGTTCTAGTGAATTTACATAACTATGTAATCTCAACACGTATACTTCTCCCAACTTACACGTTCGGCACTTTAACTGCAGTGCAACTTGTTCCACCGGCTGCGCCACTATCATTTTGAATTATTTTATTGCTGCCAGTGCTGTCTGACAACGACCTACCTTGCATTGGAGTTACTGCTTATAAAATCTACTTGTGCCTTATGTCCTTGAGAAGCTATTACATGTATCTCTTCTTTCTTCTTATCTTAACTCTCTTTTGACTAAGAGTAGTCCTGTGTTTCTTTATATTGAAGGCAACCACCGATTGGTAGTTGACATCAATATATACAATTATTCTTACAACTTCAGCATCCGTAGTAACTAGAACCCGTATAACTATTATTAAGCTGAAGAGATTCTATGCTTGTATGTTTGAAAGACCTATTTTTAAAATACACTACTCTTCTTAGGGTTTTAGGGTTCCGTACCTCAAAAGGAAAAAGGAACTCTTATGGGATCACTTCGTTGTCCGCCTGTTTATCTGTCTGTCTGTCTGTCAGTCAAGATTCTTTTTCTCAGGAAAGGGTAGATGTATCAAGTTAAAATTAAGCTATAAAATTGAATTTGAAGTTATAAAAAGTCAAGATTTTAAGTCAACGCAATCAAAAGTCACGGCAATTTAAACCTTATATTTTTAATCAACGAAAAAAAGAAGGAAGTCAACCCGAATATATATTTTGTAATTTTTTTTAATTTCCTCCTCCGAGAACACCCGATCCCCAAATCCTCTCAGCCGAGTGAGGTCTTACACGTGGTGAAGGTACCGGGTATGTTGAAGAGAAGTACACCAGAGTACACGTGGTGAAGAGCGACGAGGATGTTTTAGAAGTGAGAGTCTTACAATACATCAGCACAAAGACAAAACTACTGCTATTAAACCGGAGTATTCAAAATCCTACTAATATTATAAACGTGAAAGTTTGTGAGCATGTATGGATGTATAGATGAATGGATGTTTGTTACTCTTTCACGCTAAAACTACTGAACCGATTGCAATGAAACTTGGTATGTAGATAGCTGGAGACCTGGATTAACACATAGGCTACTATTTATCCCCATATTCCCACAGGATCAGGGCTTATGCGGGTAAAACCGCGGGGCGCAGCTAGTCTTCAATAATTTTAATTAGTTTATATAATTATAAAGGTACTGCATTAAAAGTAATTACTTTACCTGGAGTTCACGAACTCAGGCACGCATGGAACACCCTACTTCGTCCCGGGATTGACAGGGTATTCCATACTAATTATAATTATGTGGGTCACGAGGGGCTCGTTACGTCGTTAATATGTCATTAATACAGGTTTGTAGTCCTTATTGTTTTGCTTGTTAAATCAGTTTGTTTTAATGTTTGTATACCTAATAATACTTTGTCCCTTAAATTTATTTCATTAGAAACTTAAGCACTTAAAAGCTACTCTCAGTTCCTGTACGAACTATATCAATAATATTTTAAATCCAAAATCTTTAGATTAGAGATATCATAATTATATTTTATAATATAAATACAGAATAAGACTGGCCTGTTCGCCTAGTGGTTAGTGATCCTGACTGATGAGCCAGAGGTCCTGGGTTCGATTCCCATCCAGGACAAATAATTGTATGATGAGCATGATCATTTGTTCTGTGTCTGGGTGTAATTTATCTGTAACTTGCTGCACTCTGCGGTTTCCTGCGTAAGTTCCTCGTTAAGTTTTCTTAAATTTTCTAACATTCAACAATGTTAGAAAAGAGAAAATTAAGAGAATTTTCTCTTTCATAAGAACCTCCTGACAATAACAAACACAAAAAAAAAATTAGCGAAATCGGTCCAGCCGTTCACGCGTGATGCCGTGACGAAGGGAAATAGGGATTCATTTTTATGTATATAGATGTTTGTATTTAGAAATATATAAGTATGTTTATCAGCTGTCTGGTTATTATTATTATTATTAATTGTTAATAAAAAAGGGATCTGTAACGTATTGACGTCTGTCACACGTTAATAGATAATATTCTTGTAACCCCTCCACCGAACAAAATTTCAGATCGATTAGGCTGCTCCCAAGAGATCGGTGAACCTATCAGAAAAAAAAGTGACGAACTTTATACTTACTCTTTTTCTGAAATCGCTAAAAACTTTTTCAAGTCTGCCTTCATTAATATTAATGAAGAATGTCCTTTTAATGCTATGAAAGTGACAAAAGTTATCTACAGAGATGTAACATTAGACGTTCGATCACAAAGATCGCATTGGCATAACGCCGAAACCGCTAAATGACTAGGTAGAGTAACCTAACCATATGGACGTGTTAATGCAAGGGTAAAGGAAATAATTCGACAGGAAAAGAGAGAAGAAAAGAGAAAAGAAAAGATATAAACTAGTCTATTGAGGAAATCTGATAACGGGCTTTTTGGACGAGAAATATCCTTATTATAACCACTGGGTTCTTTTTATCGATCGGCCATCGAAATCAATAGTGTGAGGCAGACCCTCTAAATCAGATTTATACATTTTTCTGGGAATAATATTTTATGCTAGTAAGTTGTGGCAAACCAGCCTTATGTATCAACAACTAACTTGTTTTGTCAAAACAAATAGCATATTCTCAGCCTCATTATTTTTTATTTTTTTTATTTATTTAGGATCAACAAACAGTTACATAAAATTGATAAATATAAGTACGTATAACAAGATTTAGTAATTATGAAACCAACAACGTTGACCACAGATAAAATAAAGAGTGGAAAGCCATCCAAAAATAAATAAATACTATAACAATATTGCTACTAATACAAACTATATGTATTACATTTGTTTTTAATATAAACAAAAAGGCGACAATTTTCTACTTAGTTAAAAAGAGGTAGAAATCTCTAACGTGCCATTGAAATAAAAGTATACAGGGTATGAATGATGATTTAAATATGCGTCGTGACTTCTCGACCGTACCTTCTCTACTAGATAACGTAAATAACTCTGGTACAAAGAAAAAAAAAAGAAAAGAAGTGTCCTAAACTCAAACCAAACAACTCCCAACAACTCCAATAAGCTTTATTAACTTAACTTATCAACAACACACTCCCTATATTTGTTAACTGATAAACTAAAAATGTCAATGTCATTAAAATGACTATTATAGGTATAAACAAAACGATATAATGGAGATCTATTACCTGCGTTAGTGCGGCACAGTGAAGTTGAAAATAATTCATGAGAACGAGCCGATCTATTATACGATCTACTTGGAATTTTGTAAAATAAACTGTTAGCTAATGGAATACAGTCAAATCTATTATGACAGATATCATATAAAAACATTGCTTCCAATTGGAGCCGCCTACTTTTTAAATCTATTAAATTATATTTATCTAATAAGTGTTTGTATGTTAATCGATTGCGGTCACATTTGTAATGCATACAACGTAAATACTTCTTCTGAACCATTTCAATATTATTTATATATTTATTATATATATTTTATAATTTATATCCAGGAAAAGGTAGGTATTGTGAATGATGTGCATAGTTTTAATTGAACTTCAGATTTGAAATTGTACGTTGTTACTTGTTATTGTGTGAATATGATCTGTTGTCTGTAACTGTACCTATTAAGTAAAAGTAAATATAAAATAAATAAATATTACATATAAAAGGGGACGAGCCTTCAAAGAGAGTGTCTGTAATGCTTTAACCCAATATAAATATACATGACTTGGGAATCGAACTCCACGATAACACGCGAAAATAAGCTTCAAATCATGCCACGGGATCTACAAGCCAGTTATTTTTTTATTAAATAGGTTTCACACAACTTTGTATGAGCATTTAAATATTTCCTTAACACTTTATTTCTTTTATTCTATTTTAGTGAGTGGCATGTTAAATAAAGACAAATGAAGGTGGTGTTCGCGACTTTATCTTGTCGCCATTTCTTCTAATTCGCGACGACAATGACCCCATCAGTTGTAGGGTTAATTAAAGAATTAATCGCCTCTCTCAAGGGATGGGGGAATGTCGTCAATGAAATTTGTTGTGGGATTAATGTATACCACGTTCATTTAAACGTTGTTTTGTAGCTATCAAGTATCTTTCTCTGTCTTTATGTTAGCCGTAAAACGTCCTCTGGTGTGTCTTCCTCGAAGATTGCCTCCCCAAAGTCATCGTAGCCTGCTAATGGTAAAACCTGTCTTCGAACGGCTGAACAGATTTTCTTGAATTATATCTAAGAACACTCTCTATAAAGTCCTTTCAAACAAAAAAGAATCCATTCGTTTGGGAGCTACGATGCCACAGACAGACACAAAGACACGTCAAACTTATAACACCTCACTTTTTGCGTCGGGGGTTAAAAATTACCCCACAATATCTCGAGGAAACTGACACATAATTTTAACACGCGATTCAGCAAGGAAACTAAAATGAACGTGGAATGGCGGCGGTCAGTACTATTAATATTGACCTACATTTTCACGGATCTAAAGGAAGCTGTAAACTCGATATCCTCGCATTAATTATGTATGTGCATCTATTGGTTGTGAGGGCGAAAACATCAGACAGGCTGAAAATACGCGGTCATTAATTCCCTGTTCGAACAAAGGATCTGTTGTATTGTTATTACACGGTTGGTACGGATTGGGAAGTATATAGATATGTAATGTGGTATGTAGCATGTATTGAAATATTTTTGTACGGTTTGTATTACGGATAATAATATTCTGGAACATATCATACAGTATTATCTAAACCACTACTACTATCTATCTAACAATAGCTTGTACTGTACTATAGCTTGGTAATTTTTTTTATAATACATGCATGTAAACCAAATATACTGGGCAGAAGCAGAATATATGTATGTGACTACACATAGTATGTATTTAGATCATTTAAGGTCAATTTGTTTAACTTAGATGTGGTCAAGTCCATCATCGTTTAACATGAGTGAATGAGTAACATGATGCCAATTCTCGTTATTCTATGATAAATAAGACAAAAAAAAAATAGTGTGCTTTTAATAAATAAAGGGTTTTCCAATAGGGACGCTTGACCTCTGACAGTCTTTTGCGGCCTTCTTCAGCTGCAGCTGTAATCGTGTCATTTGAACGCCGCTGAAATGTTTTCTGTGAGGCCACGTGAAATCTTTGGACTATTCAGATAAAACATAGACAATTATCGTCCTGAAGGCTAACGAAAGTCGTATTCTTCATGAAATTGGATCCGTTTTCTTCAAATATTTTGTCAAAAGTTAATCCAACAAGATTCATCATTCACATCCGAAACGAAACCGTGGCGGCCATTTGGATGAAGTTAAAACAGTTGTGGCTATATCACATGCAGCTTGTTTTATTTAATCTCCTAGTCTCCGAGTTCGTAATGAAATCTGTAGTCCAACCGTACGACTGCGTATTTTTCTAGCCTAATCAATTATATATGTAAATCTATTCAAATTGCATCTTCCTTTTATTACCTACTTGCAATACCAAATTAATTATACATTTTAATGATATCTTATATGTGTAAAAATTAATAATATCATATAAAGAGTTAAGCAGTTTGCCACTTTGATAAACCAATGTGATCTTGCATTTTATGAAGCGTGATCTTATAAAAGCTAAAATAACCTTCAGTAATAAAAGGCTCTCTAGAGCAATGACAAATTTTCAACTCGGATTAGTAGTTTTTGAGAGAATGGCCAACTTGAAACAGTGTCTTTTTTTATGATATTACTACATATTACTTTACATATTAACATAATTATGTAGACAATAGGCCCTAGTAATTTAATATTTATGATAATGCAAATGAAAATGTATTTTAACTTTATGTTTAATACGTACGTACGTAAATAAAGTTATAATTGACATTTAATATAAAAGTTATTTTGCATAGATTTAAACAAACCCCAAGACTACTTTATGATGTGGAAGCTGGGGTTTACAGTTAAACCGTCCGCGCGGTCGGACGCATTAACCTACCAGCCTTTATTGTACCATACCACCGAAGTTGCAATAAAACACCGGCGTTACACACGAAATCCACAATAAGCCACAAGACAAGCTCGCAAGCAGCCTGCTATTCACTCGGAATAATTCTGCATAATGTATGATAAATAAAATAGACGGGCAAACATCCTGGAGTTTTACGGATTTAAGCATATTTTGACGTTAAATTAGATTTAAGACGTGTGGAAGTTATTGCTTGTAAACACTGCGGTTGTTATTTTAGATGTACATATACCAGATATACCAGAAGATGAACTGTGGTGATACCAGCTTTGTTGGGTATGACTTTCCTTCCAGTATAAGACTTGTTAGTCGTACGTCTGACTTAACGTGTACCAGATTTCTCATGGAAAATTCTCGGGTAATGGTTTCCTCACGATTTTTTTTCTCCTCTTAATTTCTAATTAGTTTCTAAAACGAACATAAAATTTGAAAATGAGATGTTCGGGAATCGAACTCTATCGCGGCAATTGATAGATTTCTTGACTGGCGATGGGATTGTTTATATGTAAAGTCAAATATGCTACATGTATAGCAACAATTAGCAAAGAATATTTGAGAATTTAAATTAATAGCTACTTGTATTGTCTAAAATCCCATTTTGGACAATACAATCACTCAATTCTCTTCTTATTTTGCGATTGTAATATAATAATGTACATTTACTTTACATCATAACAAAATAAAATTAAAAATAGAGGTATTCCACAGTTACAGTACTAAAGTTGCTCAATCTAGCTGAAATATAACAAACGGCACCATAGCACAATGAATATGAACGACGCGACGTACCAGGATAACAGCCAGGATATGAAAAAAGTACAATAAGGAATGAGGTAAATACGTGAATAAAGCCAGACTGTTCCTTTACTAAAAGACAGGGAATTATGAGCACATAAAAAAAGGAGCGAGCGACAGTCCCGTTAGACAATACTGTTGGAACGACAAGAAATGCTTGTTAGAACATATCTTACTACGTAAATATTGCTGGTGACGTAACTTGAGTAGAGCTGTCGAATTATCAGTTGTGTCAAATCAGTTCGAATTTCTGAAACGTTGAACAAAGAAGAAAAACACTAATTTATGATCAATACACTGATCTGACGCGACGATCATTCAAAGTGCCTAATCATGAATTTCAGCAACTCACACACTTGTCATACGATTAGTTAATTTTCGCGTTGATCAACCTTTCAGAAACGGAGTGTGAGTGTAGCTGAAATGGTGTACGTCATACTTCATCCTCAGTGTTGAGTGTGACTCGTCAACCAGCGGGCTCTAAAATATATCCTTTCCACATCAACCGACTATTTCCTAAATATATTAGTTTAAGTAGATGGGCTGATGACTTAACCGCTTATGATGAAACTTGCAGCGGTATCCTTATTGAAATATGAACATGTATGAATAGATATTCTCAAATAGTTATATTAAAATTAAAGTCTTGAACAAACAAACGGAAAGAAACGACATAGTGTTGTAGCCACATCAAAAATGTCATTTTAATATTAAATAATATATATTGTAAATTATTTATTTTATTAAATATAGGGGCAAACTATAATAGATGATAAAATAGCTCACTGTTTAATAAAAATTAGTTAATAGACATTATTATGACTAGTTATACCGGTAAAACAATG
Organism: Euplagia quadripunctaria; assembly: GCA_963859945.1. Classification (NCBI taxonomy): domain Eukaryota; kingdom Metazoa; phylum Arthropoda; class Insecta; order Lepidoptera; family Erebidae; genus Euplagia; species Euplagia quadripunctaria. Next base: position 5,993,388 of record OY982578.1, on the reverse strand, counting down.
CTATTGGTTGGTTGATAAATATTGATGAATAGTGGGGTTATAAAAGGTTAAGAATGTATTATAAGTTGTTAACAATCACTTGAATGGGGATTGAGGGACGGAACAACCTGGCAGTTACTGTTAGTGATTTTCATAGTTTATAGCAGTAGTTGTGAGACTGTTTCTAATCATAGTTTCAGTTTCAATGGCACTTTATTCGTTGATTTTATTAAGTAATTTAAATATATTTAATGTACGAAAATAACTTTTTCGCTGTTTAATATAATGAAAGATAGAGGAATGTTATGTTTGCCTTATAAACGTGAGTAACTAGTCATTTCCCGCAATTTCACCCAAGTCTAGGGTCACTGTTAAGTGCTGTGCTATGCGTTGTAGCGTGTTCTTATATGATATACATACATTTAACTTTCTTCGATAAAAAAGTTATAAAAGAGTTTTACAAATCAAACTGATAGAGCTCGAGGTTAGTGCGTTCAACAAAAAAATCTTTTTAGCTTTATAATAGTAGGAATTAATAAAAAATACATCACTACATATTATAAAACGAAGTCCCCCGCTGAGTCTGTCTGTCTATATGTTCGCGATAAACTGAAAAACTGTGCTACCCGGGGGAAGCTGGGGCGGGTTGCTAATATTCAACAAGTCAAACAAATAATCCTTGTTCTCAATCATCATATCAACAAATTTGTGGTAATAATATACGTATTTCGCCAGTAGGTAAAAATTTGTCATTGATTAGCATTTGACTTAAAAAAATACTTTTGTAAAAAAATCATTTTATTATGCCCATCGAAAATAAAGTCAGATGTAGGTCAATGAACTGTAAAGCTTTGAACTCTTGAAAACCTAAACAGTAATATCTAATTATATTTCTTTATTTTTTTATAAATTTAAATAAATTTACTGAAACAGAGATTAAAAAGCATATTATTATAATTATGTATTTCCACGGGAATTAACGCGAGAAACGGTATTACATACCTCTGAATTGCCTGACGTTTCGACCAGGTTGCACTGGCCGTGGTCACAGGCTGACTGAACGAAACGTCTTGCAATTCAGAGGCATGGTAATACCTTTTCGTGATCGCGTTAATTCCCGTGGAAATACATAATTACATCATGGAACGCGAAAGTTTAAAAATTAAAAACCATATTAATAATACTTTCAGATATTTCATGCATTAATTCAGAGAAGATTCTTAGCTAGTCTAATCAATCAAAATAACGTCAAATCCATCAATCCATGGGCTTATCAAAGTAAGATTTATTCGCTACTAGCTGCGCCCCTCGGTTTCACCCTCGTAAGTCCCGATGCCGCGGAAATATCGGAATATAAATTAGCCTGTTTGTTAATCCAGATGTCCAGCTATCTACATACCAAGTTGCATCGTAATCGGTTCAGTAGTTTTTGCGTGAAAGAACAACAAACATCCAAACATCCTCACAAACTTTCACGTTTATAATATTAGCAGGATTAAGGTATTGTCTCCAAATTTAAAAAAAAGGAGGCAGTCATGGGACTGCCGACAGAAGTGAAAACTTAAAACGACGTGTCGCGTCAACGAAATTTCGAATAAAGGTTTTCGCTATTGAGCACTAGCGTTATACATTTTCACCTTAATTACAATTATGTTTTTGTTTATTTTACCATATGAATTGCCCACACAATAAGTACTTTATTCAACTAATTATATTTTTAAAGATTAATTAATAAGAAGCTGACAAAACTCAATGTTTAGATTAGCGCCATCTAGTGGATCTATATATGTACTATTAGCGTGACGATAAAGAGTTCAGTTTTTTACCCCATAGCAAAAGTGCACAAACGTGCCTAAAGAAGTTTTCACTTCAAAAAATGTTTAGTACCTAATCGGTGCGGTCGTGTACAATAAAAACTACGCGATGACAGAAGAAGACTATATTAAAGAAATCCATATCAGCAAATAGTTTATTAGATAGATTCAGACAACTTGGTATTCCAAATTCGTCACTGACATGTAAAATTTCACTATTATATAACCATATTACATAACTTTCCACGACTGAATACGTAGTCCCGAGGCTTAGCGGTGTCACTTGTGTAATTATTCTTACGATTGTGTGTAGATTATGAAAGTATCGCTCTAGGGAATCATCGTTTTTCATTTATTCTAACCGAAATGTAAATATACAAAGTGTCACAAGGTATGGTCATATTTCAGGGTCGTGTAGAAGACCTGCTCGTGATTTTCAATACAGAAATCTTAATTTGAAACTGACAAATTTATAGTGGAAGAGCCATGCTTCGGCACGTATGGGCCAGCTCGACCGGAGTGATACCGCGGCCTCTTAAAGGCCGGCAACGCACTTGTGACTCTTGAGTTGCAGGTGCCATGGGCGGCGGTGGTCAATTACCATCAGGTGACCCGTCTGCTCGTTTGCCCCCAATACCAAAAAAAAAAATGTATATAATATTCCGTAAACGAGAGGGCTGACATAAATCAAACTAATGGGTATTTTATACCAAGAATGTTGATGGAATATCCGTATTTTTCTGAAAATGTCCGCATAAAAAAAATTAAAACCGAAAAAAAAAAAATATCGAAATTATAAAATTACTGAATTAGAGTTGCACTATATTTTTTCGCAACATTTAAAGTAATCTATCATTAAAAAACATTAATTGCGGCTTAAAATTAATTATTTAAAACATAAATAGATTAGTCGATCGGCCAAATACACCACTATGGGCAAAGTTCTAATTTATACATTTTTAACATTGAATAATTTAGCTTCTAAGTGAAATAAAACGCTATTTGGATCACGCAGGTGACTCCCGACTAGATGCTATAGTGACGTAAGTCGGTTCGAGTCCGACATAAACAATTGGTTCCCGTTTCCAAACTTAAAAAAAAGGTGTTCAAGTGACACTGACTTTTTTTTTTTTTTGTGCGTGTGGAAACCCCCTCGGGCCGTCACCCCACCGGGGTTTTCGGTGGGGCGGTGTGTCGGAATCGAACCGACTAAAACCACACGGTGTGCCGTACTGCGCCTTAAGTAGGAGGGATCCGGGAACAGCTTTATTAAGACATCCGGAACCCTCCTAGCGCCTGCCCGCAAAAGCGCGGGCACCACCTTCGGGTAAAATCCTCTCAATTAGGCGACGTCCAGGCACACGCGGACGCCGCCTCCTCGCGGGGGGCCACTACAGCGGGTGGAGGGGAAAACCCGTCCCGTCCACCCGCGGCCACACTCAGGGCGGCATGAGGCGCTGGTAAGCGCGCCTCCGCCGCCCGGTTCGCCGGCGGCGAATTAGGTCCGAGTTTAGATCGTCCTCCCGGACCCTTTCCGCCGCCTCCTTCTGCGAGATGACGTCCTCACAGAAGGTCGCGACCGCGGTAAAATTCCTGTCGCTACCGGCCATGGAGCGTATGACGGCCGGTAGCGAGAGATCTCCTCCGATGACTGCAGTGAGGGCCCGACGCTGCGTCGCCCAGGCGGAGCAAACCGCCCGCGTGTGCTGAGCCGAGTCCTCACTGCAGTCGCAGTGGTGACAGGCGGGACTCAGTTCCCTCCTAGCGACCGAGTGCAGGTACTTCCCGAAGCAGCCGTGCCCGGAAAGGACCTGCGTCAGTCGGAAGGAAAGGGTCCCGTGCTGTCGCCCTGCCCACTCGACGATGACCGGCTGGAGCGCCTCCACGGCGGCAAAGCCAGCACGTGGAGCCTCCAGCCGGGATGACCAACGAGCCATGGTGGCTCGGCGAGCGGCCTCACGCCATTCGCATACCTCTTCGGGCGGGGGCCGACTGCCGCTTCCCGCCCGGAACTCAGCCGTTCGCCGATATACTTCGGCGAGCACTTCCGCCTCCAAATCCCACGGGGGAGTCCCGGCCAACGCGCACGCCGCCTCTGTCGACACGGTGCGGTATCCGCGTATGGCTCTGACCGCCATAACCCTCTGAGGGCGCCAGAGGCGCGCCCTATTTTGGGCGGTCAGAGCTCCCGCCCACACCGGTGCACCGTACAGTGCCATTGACCGGACAACCCCCGTGTACAGCCGTCTCGTAGCGACGCTGGGTCCGCCCAAATTGGGCAAGAGTCGCCCAAGGGTGGACGCAGCGCCAACCAGCTTCGGAGCAAGCTGTCGGAAGTGCTCGTCGAAGAGCCACCTACCGTCGAGGATCAGGCCCAGATACCTTATGTGGGCCTGAACCGGTACGAGGACCGAGTTGACCACTATAGAGGCGCCAGGGGGTGGACCACGACGGGGCCCATGGAATAGAAGGGCCTCCGTCTTATCCAGGGCCACCCGCAAGCCCAGCGCCTCGATGCACCCGACCACCAGAGCGACTCCCCTGGTAGCCAAGCGCGCCGCCTCCTGAAAGTTCACCCCCCGGGCTGTGACTAACGTGTCATCGGCGTAACAAATTACGCCGAGCCCGGGGGGGAAGTCGCCTCTAAGGGCCCAGTCGTACCCCATGTTCCACAGGAGTGGTCCAAGGACAGACCCCTGCGGAACACCGCACGACATGGGCCGACGACTCAAGACTTCATCTCGGTCCTCGTACATGACGGTACGCTCCTCTAAATAGTCTGCCACTAGCCGCCTCAGGTACCCTGGCACTCCGTGATACTGGAGCGCTTCCCTGATGCAGCTGAATGGCAGACTATTGAACGCGTTGGCGATGTCCAACGACACCGCCAACAGCACGCCGCCACAGCTCACTACCTCTTCGGTCACGGCCCTCAGGCGCAACACAGCACCGACCGTCGAACGCCCCGCTCGAAAACCGAATTGGGCGTCCGACAAATCGGGGCCGACCTCGCCAAGGTGCCGGACGATGCGGGCAGAGAGGACCCTCTCAAACAATTTACCCGCCTCGTCCAGCAACACGATGGGCTTGTAGGCCGCGACCGAGTCGGTAGGCCGTCCCGGCTTCCTTAAAAGTACCAGCTTCCCGCTCTTCCAGCAGTCAGGGAAGTGTCCCGACGCCAAACTAGCGTCGAACACCTCCCTGAGGCGGTCGGACATGTGGTCGAGGGCCAGGGCCACCACTCGGGCAGGGATCCCGTCTGGCCCGGGGGCGGTGTTCTTGGAACGGATCCGTAGAACAGCCGCCCCTACCTCCGCCTCCGTGACGGGCGGAACACCATCATCCTCGTCCTCCCCGTCATCTCCGGCCAAGGGGGCCATCGACGGGGGTACGTGCTCCACCCGTTGCGGGAAAAGGCCCTCAACCACTTCCTGCAGGAAGCTGGGCTGGAGAGTCTCCGTAAGGGGGGGGCCCAACGCGCGGAGCTTTTGTTGCGCCGCACGATATGGGCGACCCCAGGGGTCACGATCGAGACCCTCCAGCATCTCCTTTCTCTTTCCTTCTTTGGCACGGCTAATGGCCAGCTTCAGAGTTTCCCGCGCCTCTCGGTACTCCTCATGAAGCTCAAGTGACACTGACTGGGTTAAGCTCTGAACGCATTAAGGCGAACCCCTCGCTAGCACTACAGCTAAACACTAGCTGAGTCTTCAAATTGATTCCTCAAAAGAAAAACATATATCTTGATTTTAATAAGTTGTAATGTTATTAGTAGTAGGAAAAGAAAAAACAAGTTTTAAACAGTGTTTCACTTTTTTGAGTGTTATTTTTTTATTCAACTTATAAATGTTTTTAATATATACCAAGCAACAATTATTTAAGTTAAATAACTGAAAGTCAAGCTTAGTTATTTTAAGTATTCGTAGTATCCTAGTTATATATATAGTATTCGACCACGTTTTATTTCTTTATAAATGTACTTCTTCAAAACCTTTTTTTAATAATAAGAGTTGGTCAAAATAACTTTAATTCAGAACATTGAAATTTCAATATTTTATGAAAGTTTCGAAGCACAGCAGGTGGTTGGCCTTATAAGATTTAGCTAAGCAATTTATACTACGAAGCAGTGAGAATCACATTAAAATTTTGTTAACCTCGATTTTTGCACAATTACTAGTGTGGGAAGTAAGAACATAGTTTATCCAGTAGGGGTGCGAAGCGAGCTTTGCGGGCGGCGGGGGGAGATGACCCCGCCCTTCGCCTTAGGCCCCAACTGCATTCAACTCGCGCCTACAGTAGATGGTTTAGCACAACAGATTTCTGCGAAAAAAAGGCACTACCAAGCTGTACCATCCTATTCTCGAAGCCATTCGGGAGTAGCCGCCGTAGTAACCACGAGAGGAATCGGGAAGGGAGTCCTCAGCACCGAAAACCGCTCGCCATCAAGCCGCCCCGCCCGTATGTACTTTATAGCTGACCGAAGTTAAAAAAAAAAACTTGTTAAAAAGCTTAAGCAATTGCACATACCACGATTCTCATATTAAAATCTCAGTATTAAAAATATTTGGTTGTAAAAAGGATTTTTATATTGAATTTTTGTTGCCGCTTAAATAAAAGTGTTAACTGCTGGATTAACGTTTGAGCTGGAATAAAAGTTCCAGCTAGTTTTTAAATATTCCATTACAACATTTTATAGTCACCGTTTTAATATTGGTCATCTTTATCTAATACCTTTAAACGAGCAATTCTTGTATAAATATATGTATATATATAATCTTAATCTAGGAAACGGCTCCAACGATTTTGATGAAATTTTGTATACAGATACAGTTTTGCATTTTAAGTTCAACTGCATACTTGTATTTCCTGTAAAAATGCAATTTTACAAAAAAAATACGATTTTACAAAAAGCTACCGAGCAGGTCTCCCAGGTACTTTCTTAAATTAATAGAATAATTGAAATGTAAATTTCTTTCATTTCATAAAAAAACAAGAATTTCGAATTGTGTCCCCTTCGTTCTCATGATATATAATAAGTGTAATATATGTAGGTCTCTCCTTTTTTAATTTATAATAATAATAGTAGATAATTTACACTTGAGACACCTCACACAAGGCCGTGAATGCTGATAAACATACTTCATACTTCTATGTTACTAAATATATACATATCATAAATAAATTACACCCAGACACAGAGCAAATGATCCTTGCTCATCACACAATTGTTTCTCCCGGGTGGGAATCGAATCCAGACCTCTGACTCAGCAAACAGAATCACTAACCACCAGACTGTTGGCACTTTTACCTGATGGCATTAAACTACTGATGGTTCGTAATACTGCACTAGTTTACCATATAGAACTGACAGAACTCGTAGATCAGTAAGGTATGTAAACTAAGATTTTAATTAGGTTAATAAATATACGTACACCACAAACTCCCCATTATATATACAGTGCGGTCCAACCTTAAGCAATTAACCTTTGGTTAAAGAGATCGTGGTCTAATATCACTGCTTACTCGCAGCACCGCACGCCACAGGATTTCTATAAGTGAAAATAATTTTACAATCGTGGAAAACTTGCAATACCGATTTACGCTTTGAAATTCCGCGTACGGCTTCGGCATGAACGAATTGTGAACGCTTGTGGTATTAAAATATCAATCTAAATTGTTTCCACTTTAAAAATCCTATGCCCAGCCATGACATTTACGTAATAGCATTTTATCTTCAAAGACGATGTTTTAGTACCTTGACCCAAAAAATGCCGAAAATTATTCAACACTTAGAAATTACTATTTTGTGACATGCCGTTGTCTGTGAAATACAAATCGCTGGTTTGCGAGAATAGCGACGGAACTAAAAATTATTGATTTTAGAGAATGGCAATGTTTTGTGATTTCCGCTAGAGTATTTTCTTCTAAATATGTAATGAACTTGTCGCTTTCTAACGAACGTTAGCACGAAATCGGCATTGCGTCTCTGTTCACCATAAAATATCAAAGATTTATGATCGTTTGGCACACCTACTTCAATTCGACTGAATTTTGAATTACGTCGATATTCTCGCAAACCAGCGAAATGTCAAGTTATACAATTGTGGCTATGTTTAATATGTTAGTAGACGGATAGTGTGTTGCACGTTACACGTTCAGAAATCACGTCAGAGCATCCGTCCGGTATAACGTAAATTACCTCGACGACATTACAATAGAAATCTTTTGATAAAAGTTATAGGTTTTAATTATCTCTTGTATTAATATTTGTAAACTAATAACAGAATTACAATACCGTTTACAGTAATACTCTGACATGCAACATAAATAATAAAATGTTATTATAATTGAATACTTGTTGAACATTTCTCGATTTCGTATGTTTTCCTTAATATAAATAATTATTGAAATAACTTCGTCAAATAAAGGTGTGGTATTTTGTTATTGGAAAACATGTGTACAAAAGAATTTTGACTTTCTAGGTTTATTTTTTGTACTAACTGTAACACAATACAGCGTATGTATTCAGTTTTCTTATAAATATATCTTAATTAATGTGTCACCAACACCATTTACCACAACTTGAGTAAAATTCTGTTCAAATTTGCGCCAGAAATAAGAATGGTAGGTTTATCTAGGGTAGATAGGATAGACTGTATAACGGAGGGTTATGTTTTTTGGAGTGTATGTATGTATGATTTAGAAAGAGAAATATCATCTCTTAAACCTGACAAGTCCTATGGAATGTGAAATTGTATATATTTATTCACAATTATTTACAAAATATACGTATTATTAGCATTTTTTCCAACCTGGTGCGGTTTATAGCCGGAATCCAACACCATAGTGAAATGTCTCTTTTGGAGCAACTTGACTTGGTAATATCTTAACTAGCAGCACCCCGCGGTTTCACTCGCGTAAATCCCGATCCCGTGGGAATATCGGGATAAAAAGTAGCGTATGCGTTAATCCAGGTCTCCAGCTCCATCTCTACATACCAAGTTTTATCGCAATCGGTTCAGTGGTTTTTGCGTGAAAGAGTAACAAACATCCATCCATCTATCCAAACTTTCACATTTATAATATTAGTGGGATTTCACAATTCAGCAATGTTTTATATTGACTATTTTCATTTTCGCTTTGAACTTTCTACTTGCATCGTTCAGTATAACGGTGGCACAGTCCACCGTTAGCCCAACGATCAATCGCTGCACTCTCTAATACTGTTCTGATCGCCTTTTTGGATTCCGGCCAAACGATTATCGCCTACAAATTGTTTTGAATCTTTTTAAGTATTTATGAAGATATTTATTGTGCATATCAGTGATAAAGAGTCCATAATTATGGACTAAATTATAATATATTTCCTGAAAGCTTCCCTATTTTAGATTTGGAATATATTAATTAACGCAACATGCTCATTTTTTATTTATAGCTAACCATTAACGTTTTTGATCAAAGGGAATTTTATATTTGCAGTAAATACCTAAATGATTTTGAATGAAATTTAACTTAAAACCTCATTTGTATACCTGCATGTGTATCATGTAACGATGTTTCTATTTTACTTTTCAAATTTCATGTCAAATTACATATCGACAACATGAAACATGAAAAAATACTGATTATCAATTTTATACCTAATAAACTTTTAAAAATGTTTGCATAAGAAAGCTTTTTGTGCCGAGAAACATATTCTTAAAATATTACCTTCGTCATTACTATAATATAATTAAAAAAAATAAACTCAGAGCACTTTTACACTTCTAGTTTATGTAACTTCTATTTGTACTATGTACGTATTACTATTATCTAGTGCTTACATATTTGACCCAAAGTTTTTAATTTTAACGCAACTTAGCGTAGACATGCAGGATTAACTGTATGTGTGTCTTGTTCATCCATACTCAATATTATAACTTCCAAAGTAACTCTGTTTGTTTGTTACCTTTGCACGACTAAACGGCTGAACGGATCGTAATGAAATTTGGCAAGAAGATAGACTACATCCTGGAGAAGGACATAGGCTACTTTTTATCCCGGAGAATGTACGGTTCCCGTGGGATAAATTTGAATTTCCACGCGAACGACATCGCGGACAACAGTTAGTTTAATATAAAGTTCAGATTAATTTACTTGAAAATTCCTCGTTCCAAGAAAATCATATGCTTCATGCAGTACAGTAGCGAATATTATTACTTCTACGAAGTAATAATATTCCTTCTTCCTCCTTCTTAGTGGCATGGGCACTATAATATTTTGCTTACACACTTTTGCTCACTTAATATACGCCTAAATACGGAAAAAACCTATAGGTGGCCTAATTGGGGTAGGTATATTTTTATACTACAAAGCCTATTCAGCTGGAACGGCCTATATTACAAGTATAATGTGTAAGTGGATCGTTCGTTCGTAAGGGGGCTTGTAGAAGTAAACCTGCATTTAATATAGGATAAAATATAGTTTTGAAAAAGTGAGATTAGCTGATCTGTAATCTATAATCCGGGGAGAAATATAGCTATGTATTTAGTTAGTCTGATTAAAATGAGTTTGAGCTGTTGCTTGTCTCACTCTTTTCTTCGTTCGAATCAAACAAATGAGTAGTATTACTAATGATTAGCAGTTGTTACTTTTAGCATGGAGAGTGGAGCTTGTGTTTTGAAAACGTCAACTGCCGCAACCATCTCGCTACAACCGCTTTTTTTATGTTTCTTGACGGATTTTTCTTCTTCCCACTAACATCAAGTAAGCAATTACAACAAAACCTCAAAGTAGCAACGCTATACTTAGTAATACATTTCTCACTGCGTGTATCGTGATAGCGATCTTATACGGCACTACGTTAGTTGTGTCGCACTTTGTGAACTTTTTTTCCAATGTAATCTCCACCTGCAATACCTGTAAACCAGGTGCTGAACACATTGCTCCAGTATTCCTCTGGAATATAGCCGCATATCTCCTCAGAAGCTCCCATAAGCTCCTCATCACTCCGTCCCGTTCAGTTATTATTACATACGGGAATAGTGCAGTTGCATAGCGTTAAATCCAAACTATAAAGATGGTGTCCCAGCAATTTGATTCCAGCTTAGTTCCAGATTAGTAAATAGTCCGTAGTTTTGCCGGCTCGGTGTGCAGGGTCGTTATCTTGAAGCAAAAGTCAAGTATCGAGTCTTGAGTTTGGTCGCAATTTTTTTAAGGTTTCCAATACTGGAGGTAAACATTCGTCTGGATACCACGCAGCAGTAACAGTCTTCCCTTTATCAAGCACAACCGTAGCCAATATTCTTCTCTTAGTAAAAATACAGCAATCATTCCTTTCTTTACGGATCGGTACATTTTAATAGACGTTGGCCGTGGTTCATTTTCAAACACCACAGTTTACTGTGGGATTTAGATGGGACGTCGAAATAATACAGCCAGGTTTTATGTAACAATCGAGTTCACGTAGTTAGATCGGGCGTCTTACAATTTTTTTAACATATCACGAGACCAATTCCACACGTTGCTCCCTCAGCGCATCAGTCATCAAATGCAGTACCGGACCATAAGTGAACAAAGTTTTCGTACTTTCAAATGGTCATGAAGAAACCGATGAACAGTTAGTGCACTTATCTTGAGGGTGTGAGATATGTGTCACGTCGGTCTTCTTACAATAATTTTCGTACTTTCGTTTCCCTCAGTGCACTACTCATTTCCCCGAAGCTTTTTGTTTAATAAGGCCACGCTTAAAGCTATACAAAATAATTGTCGAAACGAATGTCACAACGATAGAAGCCCGCCATTTTCATTTCGAAAATTAATTTAAAAATTGAAGAAACGATTCCTTGCGTCCAAATTTGAATTAAGTATATTTTTTTTTAAATATGGCTTAGAGTTTATTTATGACTTCAAATCACAATATTATGATATCTCGCCCTACTTATGTGATTACTGTTTCCGAATAGACACTGAGAGTGAATTCAGGTGTAATTGTACCTAGATAATTTAAGTATGTATGTATAGTAATAACTAACAATGCACATTTTAACGACAAGCCAGACGCTAAGTTAAATTCTTCTTGACAAAATTGGATTCGCTCCCAGTGCCCAGTCCATATGTGTATCTAATCCGATGGACTGTGCTCTAACGGTATTTCGTTCACGTCTCCGTTTCATATCGGCTAGCAATCGCTTGCCTAGCTCTCCACGGCCACATAACAAATATTGAACTCGAGAATTGAATTTAGAATGCTTATTTTAAAGTATCCACTAATAAAATGCTTATAGAGTATCATAAGTAGCTTGAGACCTTTTGCTTTCTGTCTTTATAAAAACGGTGAGACCCTGAATTATAGAAGTTCAGATATTTTCCATGCCATTATTTAGTTCAGTCAAGTTAAAAAACGTGTTAATTCTTGTTCCTGGTCCTAAAAATATGTGCGAAAGCTCATTCGATTCGGAATGACGCCTAGAAAGAGGTTTCTCGAGCATTTATTAGCACATAAAAAATTGTAATTGTTATTAACAAAATAAGATGAAAAAAAAAGATATTCAGTCTTTCGTTAATAATTCTAAAGCTATTAATATTTGAGCATTTTTTAAAAAAGGTCCTTAAAGAGGAGGAAATTTCCTATAAAAAGTACGGACTCCCGGAATTCTATCTCCATTATTTATCATTTTTATAAATATAAATAATATATAAAATAGGTCTCCGCGCGGCCGTTACGTTATGAGCGCTTGAGACAGTATATCACATTTTTTATAGTATTGAATATTAATTTTAAAATTTGAAAAAAATATGGTGTCATCAGAACACAAGAAAGATACAAGCCCCGTTATTAAAAATAAAATGTCTCGATTATTCAAAAAGTTATACAATTGTTACTTAACTAACATTTTTCCAATATTCCGCCTATTTTCGGCGTTGAATAAATATTATAAATAGTGGAGATGGAAAAAAATTATAAATATTCAAATGTGCCGCACAGACGGTGAGACCGGGTCCACTCTGCCAACGCACAGCTTAGGCTTAAATAGATTTAGGATATATTAACACTCATATCACATTATTTTAAGTCGTCCGTCTTCGTACTTCCCGTCTACCGTCTTCGTGCATTTTCTTATCCACACCAGGCCTTGCTTACTTGGCGGCATAGTTCCAAAAACTTACCTACAGAGTACGTGGGCATCCGGTGTGACGTAGCGTCACTCGTGTACGAGTGACGCAACGTCTCTAAGCAGTTTATTGAAATTCATAGTTTCGCCGGGAATTTTTCCAACTGTGTAAAAAGCTCTTTCGTACAGTGATTTGGTACACATTAATGTGCGTACATATTTCATATTTCTAGAAGTTACACTATTGGCGCACGATCAATTGTAGCAAAAGGGTTACTTTTTTAAATGATTTGTTACCTGTGTCAAAACTGGCGGTCACTTTAAACAGAAAATGAAGTGAGCACAAACACTTTTGTTTTTAATTTAAGACTAGTCTAATAGTTTTCTTTAACTTCGACACTAAACTTGATAGCATTGTAGTTAACTAAAGCTATAAACTTCAAACTGTGAACTCCTCGGCGACATGACAGAGTTGGGTGAACACACCCATTAAAGACTACACGATGCCAGTCGCCAGTTTAGTTTATACTAGCTTTTACTTGCAGCTTCGCTCGCGGTACTGTTGATTTTTAAACGGTTTTATGTAGCTTGCCTTGTTTGTTTTTTGAGGTAAATTTGGTAATTGAAATTTTTGTCTCTTCCTGTTGACCGATTGATCTGGAATTTGGTACACACCTTTAGTTCTGATGGCAATACAATTATGTGTATTCAGCATCGTTGTAAATTCAAGATGGCCAGAAAATTTCGGATTACATATTTTTTTACAATGCCCTCAATCCCCTAAAATAAAAGGCCTTGACTACAGAATACAGTACACCATGAAAAAAAATCTCTAAATTAAGATACAAACAAAATTTGAAAATCAAATAAATATTCATTACATGTTGACTCAGATTACGCAGAAATAATTTCGGGGGGCCCACCATGATTTTATTTCAACGTTGTTTACCTTTTAGTACACTATCTGCATCGTTATTGTTTCTTTACACTAAAACCGTTTAACTTAATTTTTTTTACTTATTTTATTATCCACTTCAATTTTTTAGATGAAAGGGTATCCTATATATATCCTTTTCTGTGTCCCTCACAGCGCGTATAGAGTTACATGATGATCAGATGGGTAGTTTAGTCTTGGGCGTAGAAGTGTAACAAGCAAGCAAGTTAGGTTGTAGCGGATGCAGGAATATTTTTTTTATAACTAGAAAATGTACCTGTACTTTTTTTTAAATCTTCTAATACTAAGAACATCAAATAAATAGTCTGATGATTGATTTGTTTCAAAAGAAAAGAAATAGGAATTACTACATATAATAGGGGGTTTAAAGAAAATTGTCTGAATTATTTACTTTCTATTACTTATCAAAATCAAAATTATTTATTTCAAGTAAACCCTTGAAGGTATTTTTGAATTGTCAGGAGGAGTCAGTCAGTATAAGTTGGTCGTGAAGCTAGTTGCCTGTTGTGTTATATTTATCTACCTACGTATTTTGTTACAATATCTACATAATTTAATTAATTCTAATAAAATTCTCTGTTTGTTTCAGGTAAAGTTGCAAAGAAGCCCTGTTCTATTGAAAGCCGATATCAGTAATGTTTACTCCTTGTACTCCCAACCAATCGAGATGATCTGATAGAAACAGATTGTTTGAGATTGTCTTGCCGTGTCAAATTTCTGTCAAACTTCAACTATTCGTTTTGACAGCAACTGTTAAACCAACTGTGTCCGACGTCTCGTCAAAGATGTTAAATTTAACAACACTTAGTTAGCGAGGTCGCAATGTTACTGAATTATCGAATAGAAACAATTTACTTTTTTATATTTGTTAGTAAGAACCATTTGATGGACTAACACGTAAAACATTTCATACATACTCTTCTGCCAACTTCTTTAGTAAAATTAAGCGTGATGTTAATTAATGTATAATGCGATGCTTGCAATACGTCTGATAAACTTATCGTTACCACTATCTGTCTGTTGCCCTCCTAAAAGCAATAATAGAAGAACAAAAACAAATGTTAATTATCCTTACGCATAACTACCATTAAACAAATAATGCTAACACTACGCAAATCATAAAAAAATACTCATGTAGTTTACTGTACTAATTAAACAGACAATGCCAATTGAATATGCGTTCTATTGTTTTCTATGAAAAAAAAGTAAAATTTCGAACTTATAGTATTATGGGGTTGCCAGTTTAGAAATCAGGGTGTTCTGTAGTAATATTGTAAATTGATTTCATCATGATGTCATACAGATTGATCAGAATTCTGATAGGATTGGAGCCACCCGATTTGGATATTTAGAATAACGAGATTACACATATTGTGTGGTATTTATGCTGGTACATTGGTCGTTAGAACTATATAATAAGGTTTGGCCACGCACAAGTGACAACCTTAGGCTGCAGATTAGGACATTTCACCGTGACATGACCGTGTCAGTATCGGTAAATTGGACGGTATTTGTCGCGCGAACAAGTGTCACAACGGCCAGTCATGATGGAACCTATTATCAGTATTACCGGTACCGATTACCAGTAAGTGGTGAATGTTGTACGGTGTATGTCACGAGCTGATCCATCCAAAGTCAGTGTTTTTCAAAAGATGTCCGGTATTTTCCGCATGACCAGGAGTCGTCCATACAAGCGTTTATGTCACACGTTCAAGTGCGTCTGTTGACTCATTGCTCGGACATCGTCGTCGTGTGTCGTGATTTGCATGTGCTCATTTCTCCGCCCCTCTCCACCGCAATTAATTTCTGCAATTCGTCTGTAGACGACATGGTTGCGCGGTCATCGAAACCATAATAAATATACAGAGTGTAAGAAGCACCGTATCGAATATTGAAATAGTGCATTCAGACCATCATTCTGAGTCGAAAATCATTGGAATTTTCTGCCGCAAAATTCGATTTTTTTTTTATAATTTTAGCTTTTTTGGTTGAAAGTGATATCACAATGAGTAAACAGAACATTTTACCGAAGAAGGCCAAAAACTGCAAGATAATCAATTAAACAACATTTAAGCAATCAGCTACTTCGATGGCGCCGAACATTGAAGGTCATTCACCGTACCGCACAAAAAGAATACCGTACATTGCGTAGTGCCAAATGAAACTAATGACCATAAATCCTTAATTTCGCATTTTTATGATGAAATTACTGCTACCGTCTACATTTAGTAGCATACCTACGCGCCTTGTTTTTTTTTCATTTAAATCTACTAATAAAAAAACACAACATGTATTTTTATTGAACACTTCCTATTTCATTCACAACAAATTTCATTTTTTTTAATAAAAATATATATTATAATAGTTACAATCACAAAACTAGAAAGAAGCTCAAGTAACTAGGTGAAATTAAAAATACTGTAGGCAGCCCTTCCGCGTATAGGTAAAATCCGCGCTGTAGGTAATTATTTCAAGGACAGCGCCGAGTCACAATACTGGATAGATAATATTACCTTGAAAAAGGCATTTAAAAATAGATGTAACGCTTCTCGTATGGATGATTGTCTAGACATGTAATTAAAACTTGTGATCCAGTATGGTATTAATAGTGACATTACATACCTAGCGTGAAATGTACTTACTATTAATATATTTGAATAGAGCTTAATTGAACAGAAATTAACATGGTAGTAATGTAAACAACACATAATTAAAATTAATCATAAAAATATATTATGATCTAGTTTAAAACCATAACTGTCTTATCGTCATCATCATCATTTCAGTCATGGGACGTCAATAGTGAACCTGAACCTGACCTAAAGAATTCTTGTTTGTCGTATATTGTCTCTGGCTACACTTATGCGATAGAACTTTGTAAAAAATGCCACAGTCTAAACTATTAAAATCCTTCCCTACTCACAACAAGGTAAATAACATAATTATGTATTTATACGAGAATTAACGCGATCACGAAAAGGATACCTCTCCACGGAACGTCACTTTTACTCAAAAGTTGTACGTGAAGCGATTGAAATTAAAAAACACAAAACTTTCAATCGGGAAGATGGTCTCAAATTATCAACAGCGCGGAATCCAGTGATAAAAAACATGCCACCACGCTTTTATGCGCAATCGGGTGAACACCAGAATAGGGGCACATCGCTTTGCTTAGAGAATAGGGACACTGTTAGTATAGTATGTGACGGTACATGGCGAAACCAAAATATCAAAAATATCGAAAATGTGCGGGTGGATGAAGAACCTTCTACCTCACTATCTCGACGACGGAGGGTGTGCACCGCTGAGCCAGTCAGCCTGTGACCACGGTCAGTGTAACCTGGTCGAAACGTCAGGCAATTCAGAAGTATGTAATACCTTTTCGTGATCGCGTTAATTCCCGTATACATACATAATTATATCATGGAACGCAAAAGTTTAAAAGTTAGTAAGGTAAATAACAGTACTCGCTAGTAATAAAATGTAAAATGCAGGATATGTTAACTAAATAAGTAGTACTGCCCTACCACATTCTCTTATAAGGTGGAGATACGACTGTAGTCAGCGGCTCCGATTCCAATTTTCTCCATTAATTAGCCTCATCTGTATTAACATAAAGTTATTTTTTAAAGACTCAATCAATCAATCAATCAGCCTATCATAGTCCACTGCTGGACATAGGCCTCTCCCAATGTGCGCCACAGCACCCGGTCCTCCGCCTTCCGCATCCAGTTCATCCCTGCTACCTTCTTCAGGTCGTCGGTCCATCTGGCTGGGGGGCGTCCTACCTTCCGTTTACCGATTCGCGGTCTCCACTCTAGGACACGTCTGCTCCAGCGGCCATCGGTCTTTCGGCATACGTGGCCAGCCCATTGCCTTTTAAAGACTGGATCATTAAAAATACTTGAAAACCTCAAGGTACTGAAACGATTTCTAAACGCATAACCATGGTCAAGACCGTTGCCAAGTTCCGCTTCAAATTCAATAGCTACATTTGTTAAGTAATAAATGTATAAAAAAGTAATTAAAACTGCCGTTCGCAATTACAAATGTCCATGAAAAGAGGTCGTAACAGACAATGTGATTTTTTTTGCAAAAGAAACCATGGTGGAACAGTAACAGCCTTAATTAGAGAAACGAAGGTCTCCGAAACCCGGCGAGATGGGCCGAATCAATCTGGCATCCTAGTTACATTGTAAGGGTTTTGTGAACTGTGAAATGATTAGATGTATTATTTACAGTATTTGGTGCGTGAAGTATCGCCGCGATAAAAAATAGTCAGAGATAACCGTGCTTTACCACGTTCGGTCATTGTGACGTAACACAAGTTTAGAGAAAATGCAATTATTGATGATATTTTGTCTATTTTGTATGTTGTGTAATACTTCTGTTACGTTAACGTAACAGAAGTTGTTGTTTTTATGATTATTTGTATTATTTTTTGTTATCGTACTATCTCTTGAACTTTTAGAAAACATCAACAAAATTACTTTCGACATAAATGGCAAATTAAACGCCTTGGTTTATTGTTGTATAATGTGATAATGTAATAATGTTTCACCACCTTAAAACATCTCAAAAAACCAAAATAATCAAGATATTTAATGTGTTGAAAGTCCATCAGTTTGTCCGATGGCGTCTCGTCTTGATTTGATTTGGTTGACTCTTCTGAACATAGAAAAATAGTTTTCCCTACTGGGAGAAGACGAGGTAGCCAGATATGAGTTCATGCAGCGAATAGCTTTAGTTGGTTCAACTCTGATATAACAGCTTCATCATCGCCCTTAGGGGATCCAAGGTATCACTGTCGTCGCCCGTGTAAAGACTGTACCTTAAATTTAATGTTTGGTTTTAGTAATCAAACTTTATAAAACTTTTTTAATTAAATAAATTCTTGAAATCGGTGTTGATGGAAGTACTCGTATGTACATTAGAAACAAATCGACAAGGGAAGCTGCTGACTTTTTGACAGATAAGCTATTATTTGCAAACGTCATATTTAAGACATATTTAATTATTAAACTCATTAGTACCTTAATGAACTTTAATAAACCTCGAAAGGACAGCCAGCAAGAACAATGTTGTATTGAAATCACAAGAATAAAAGCATTCAGAATCATGTCAATTTTGTGCCTTCACAGTGCCTTACATCAATACAATTACGACCAAGTTCCGCCCCAAAACGGTATAACGAAATCAATTTGCGTCCCCTCATCATTTATTGTTTCAGCAAATTGGGAATGCTGACGTAAACTGCCATTGTAAATGCTTCACTATACTCTGATGTTTCTGATCTAATCATTATTAAAATTCAATAATCAAGACGTAAGAGTAGGCCTGCCATCACTTAAATTCTCAACGCCGGACAAAAATTTAAAAAAATCCGAACACATGGGTGAAATCGAGAATCTTTCCCGGACACCTTAAAAAACGCCTA
This sequence comes from Euplagia quadripunctaria, assembly GCA_963859945.1. Taxonomy (NCBI): domain Eukaryota; kingdom Metazoa; phylum Arthropoda; class Insecta; order Lepidoptera; family Erebidae; genus Euplagia; species Euplagia quadripunctaria. The sequence goes on along the minus strand of OY982578.1, from coordinate 5,974,113 downwards.
TTCCATTAAAATTTTTAGTTTGTTAACGATTCATCTAACAATTATAATTATCCCCTTTCACAGAGTGTCCGGGTTTTACCCGGACACTTTTAGAAAACCCCGCCCGGACGCTCTCCGGGCGCCCTCTAAACTAGGACAAATCCGGGGAAACCCGGACGGATGGCAGCTCTACGTAAGAGGGAACGGAGCAAATAATATCTAATACTTTTTAGATCGGCATAGTATTATATTACCTAAAAGTACTTGGACGCAGATCTAATGAATCTTATCAATGCGTTTCGCGTAGTCACACTCGCCTAGTACCTAACCGTGCAGTCCTGCGAACCCTAATGAGATACACAACTGTAAGTTAAATTGTTCTTCCTACAAGAATTCCGTTATACCAAAATGTATGGAGTAGTTGTAAGAATCATCTGTGCCGTATATTGTAATCGGTAATTTATAATATACATGTTTGTGTACCTTAATACATATGTTATTAGCAAATTTGATTGATAATAACTTTAAACTAAGTACATTATTCATGGTGATATAAATTATTATGAATGTTAAACTTCTAAATTACTTCCAAAGCAATGCAATGTATAGTTGCAATGTATAGTTTCAAAGCAATGTAATGTATATTTGAGAAAATAATGTCAGGCAATAATAGCTTCGAAATAGCACACAATGATAACTTAAGTTCTTCCTTAGATCACAGTAATTTATAAATTTCCACTCAAAAAATGTCACCAACTAAACTATGCTTAAATGCGTTGTAAGTTGTAAGCACAGTTCAGCTTCGCGTCACTACACGAATGGGTCCACCCATAGTCTCCAGCCAAAACTGAGGTCCTAACCCCCTCAGGAGTGCCCTTAGACCGTTGCTGTAACATTAGAAACTATGCAGTATACCCTAACGATTGGGAGCACTGGGCTCACCGTCAAGTCCGCGTAAAGTTGTATACACGACGGTTACGATTGGAGCCAAACAAAAAAAAGTTGATTATCAGACGCTTCATACCCGCGGTAGCGGTGTGATGATTCAGGTGTAGCTGAAAAATGCTAAAACTATGCGTTAGAAATGCAAAGAAGGCATGAAATGCTTTCGATAAGTATAATATGATTATGATAGCTTTAATTTTGAGAGGGGCTCATGGCTAAGTGGTAACCGAGTAGGTTAGCATATTGAAAAATAATACTAGCCAGGAGAGTCTTAGGATGAGTGACCATTCTTAACACATTGAGACCCCCTCCGTGCCTCGGAATACACGTTTAAGCCGTCGGTCCCAGTTGCCATACGAATATCTATGGCATTCGTTACGGATAGTTGGAGCCCTAAAAAGTCCGACAACCTGGTCTAACTACAGAACTTCGTTATCGCCTAGTACTTGGGTTGCGAAAACTTTACGTAGAATATCGAAGCTCGGCCGTATCGTAGTTAGACTGAAAGCCGACCCCAACTTAGTTGGAAAAGGCGCAGAGGATGATGATATGATTTTTTAAAGTATAATAAAGGCACTAACAAACAATAACTTAAAAGTTTAGTTATTTTTGAAATACGTAGTACTGTCCTGTTCACTCTCGCGAGCGTGCGTGTGGAATACGCACCACGTGTCTAACACGGTCCGTTGTGGTAAATAATAACCTACCGTACATAGATAATATACATTGCAGTTTTTGTATTAAACTATTTCAACATATATTCACACGAACATTCATTGTATGGTTTGGCTTATTATTACGATGGCATATTACATGGATGCACGTAAATTATGTGGAACTATCCAGTGCCACTATGTGATACGATATTTGTAGGACATCGTGATCTATGTTATATCTGATCTAAGTTCCAAACTATACTCTTGACAAACATTGCCTTAAACTATTATCTTTATGTTACTTACCCATTTCTCCAGTATGTGTTAGAATTGCCAATATGACAACCTACAGTCTTTTGACCTGGCAGTAAAAACATTTCTAAGTCTTAGAGTCGTAACTGCTGTAAACAAATTCATACTGCAACAACGGCGGACTCATGAAACGACTCTAAAAGTAAGCGGTATGCCCGCAGTCGGCGCATTAAATGTGGAAGATGTCAACAGCTGGTATCCTACCTATTCAGTTCTACCTTTGGAGGTTTTCTTACTATTACCTTATATTGAATTACCTCGATTCACGTATTATGGAAGTATCTACAGTCCCTGCTGTTACATAAACTCATTTATCAAAACTGCCAAACATTTGCAAACTAAAAGAATTGGACGAGGAAAAGTTTGACCAACTTTGGCCAAATTAATCAACGGATGTAGCTACAAAATTTAAATTGTTTTCTTAAATCTTCATAATAATAAGTATATTGTTTTCGAAACCGTTATCAGTAATATACAGAAATAATATCGGTACTTTGGAAAGCTTATATTGAATAATGGATAGAACGTAATCAATCATTTGTCTAAATTGCGAAACGCTTTTTATCAGGGTTCGGCAATTGGCAGACAGACAGACAGGCAATTGTAAGTGGGACCAGGTCAGTGTTAACGTATTGGTGCGATATCAAAGTATGAGGTGACCAAGATAGGTTAGTTAGTAGTTATAATATAGGACGTGCAAGTGTTAAGTGAATAGTTTTCTCTTGGATAGGCGTGTACCATCTTCGTCTTCATCGTCACTTTCCATCAGGTGATTTGGAAGACAAACGCCTATGCCATTTCTCAATTAAAAAAAAATAGGTTATGACGCTTTGGATTTTCATTTCACATACTTTAAAATATTTTTTGTACTTTCGATTGCAATATTTTAATAAATTAGACCCCCACTTGAAAGTAATAGCTGACAGCTACTTTATATTAGTCGAATGAACTATTCATGTGCTTTCAGTAGAAATATAGTTTCAGCTGCAGAGTTTTCTCAGACTTGATGAATGATGTTGAAACAACCTAAATATTATAGAAGAACGAGTCATCTCGTCATTCTGTCAGAATTCTAGCTTATTATTTGCATACACAGCAGTAGTAGAATCTTTGTAAATTTTTAAACGGTGCGTAAATTTGAGGTGGCTCTGTAATATACTAAAAGAAATTGAAAAATAAAAACAGTTCCTTTTAATACCAGCTTCAAATAAACAGCTTTCGCATTCAACGTTCCTCCACTTCTTGTAAAAATAATTCCACTTTTGTTCGAAATTCTTCGTACGAGGCCAAATATCAAAGAAAAAGGAAAACGTGGAGTAAATATTTTTTAATAAATCCTTAATAATTACGTTACGACAGAGTACTTATTGAGCTACTGTCAGAGGATTACGTTGAACACAAAAAGATCTGACAGAGTGTTCCTCGAACGCTATGGAAATTGAATCGTTGTATGTCTATCGACTTGAGTGGAGTGGTATGGAAATTTGTTAAATATCAGATGTTTTTGTATAGAAATTTCAGAGAAATGTGTTTTGACTTATAGCTTACAGATGTTTTTATATATTTAGATGATTCAGAAATATACGTCAGAAATGAAACAATTGTATAGGGTTTGGGAGTTTCGGCTGTGTTCCGTAACTGGACCGTTAGTTGTAAAATTCAATGAAGGTATAGGAATAATCCTTGCATCGTTGCAATATAAAGCATGATGATGTGGTGATTAGCTGACATAAAGGAACTCACTCACGCACACAGCTGGCAGCACACAAATGTCTATAAAATTAAATTTATTACCATTACCACTCATGCTTGGCCTCCTTGACTAAATGATTTCGATTGTCTTGACAGCTGTCAGTTCATTTGGCAGTTATTTGTTTCTCTTTTCTTTACCTCCGTTTATGTAAATATCTAATTATAAATATAATATTATCGAATTATAATTATTCATATAACTATTTATAAATATTGAACAATATATTTCGTTTAAATTAAAATGGAATCGTGATGATAAACGCAATCGTTGGTTATATATTTTTCGAGTCGAGGTCGAGGTAGCACAAGGCACTTATAACAATAAATACATTTAATTTCTACTGCATGACAAATATTTTCTAAACTGGAAATAAACATACATCGATGACGCTTAATAAATTTGGGATGTGCTACATCCGCTATCTAAAACAAGTTAAAAAAACTGATGTTCCTTAAGATTTTTTACTATAAACTCCGAAATATAAAGTTCCTAAAGCCGCAACGAATGTAGCACACATACGGAGACCCGGCCGGGAACGGGCCATTAGTGCAAGTGCACGGTGCCGTGACGTAGGGCGAGCCACTCGCCAACTAGGCCACTGGAGCTCACCATTGAACGGGTTATGTTATAAGCAAGATCCACACTAGAGCCGCGAACTTGATTTAAAAAATTAATTGATTATATTATTATTTTTTTCTTAATTTATGACGTGTCATATTAATATTTTGCTATTTGCCTGTATAATTTTTTTTAGCAAAAAGATAACTACGGCATTCGGAAATTAGATCTCTATCAAATCTACTTTTTATCGAAGAAGACCCAGATTCAAATTGTATATCTGTATTCAAGTTGTATTTATTGTAAATCACACAATTTTTGGAGTTTACTCCTTAGGAATCGATTCTCATATAGGGCCCCCTGTGTGGAAATTTTATATATAGTGCTACTATTTAAATAATTTAAAAACAAATACAGTGTAACTTGAACCCACCCACAGTAAAACTCTGTTACGGTTTTGTGGAAACATGTAATAATCTCGTGAATTACCTGTATTAATTATAATAAATAATATATATATATATATATTATAAACGTGAAAGTTTGTGAGGATGTATGGGCGGGTGAAACCGCAGGGCGCAGCTAGTTTTATATAAAGCGTTACGTTTTCTGTCACTTTGAAATCATGTATGTGCATAAATGTGTGCGTGTGTAAATTACATTGTATTGTAAACTTCAATCGCGCCTACAATACTAGATAGATAAATAGACAGAGATAGTGAGAGACGGGGGAGAGAGGGGAGGGAGAGATATGTTATATGTCACCGTAATATTGTAAACTCCAGTCGTGGATCGGAGCATTCGGAACATACACACTTTTTATTCATGTTTTTAACGAGACTAATTGTTGACAGTTTTGTTGTTAATTGAACTCTCAGAATGTTCTTTTTTCCTATTGTAAGTTTATTAGTGCTTTGCTTTTTGTATATGGAACAGCGTCTGGTGCAAGGACAGTCTCTATTACTTCCGCTAATAGTTTCATGTAATTATTTGTCCATAAAGTTAATAAACTCTTTTTGTTTGTAGTTTAATTGTCAATTAGTATATGCTATGAGTGTGGAAATAGCTTTACCTCTTAACCCTCTTGCACGTGTCCCACCCAAGGCCTGAATAAGTATTGATGTTAAATTAATTGATTTGGGATTTATCGTTTATGCGAAAGTTCAACGGAGTTTTACTTTATTATTTTACCTACTTTTAAAGGATTCATGGCATAATGAGGATGTGAATTACATGTAATAAAACATTTGTACACGATGTTTTGTTTGTTGTGACTAGAATTCTTTACGCTAGTCCTATTTTAAGTAGTCAACTACATGTATATTTACGAGTATATGTATATAAAAAATCAGATTTATTATCTTTCTGCTCGGAAAACTCGAAAAGTAGTTTGAAATGCAACTTCGTGTCAAAGTAACAAGACGACTGAACTACAATAAAGCGTTGTCTGGTTTAGCGAGGTCATATAATGTTAGGGTGAGTTTCTAGATTAACGGCTGACAATTTCTAGCTATTGGTCGTTGGTATCACTTGACAGTGTAATAATAGTTAGATCATTTATAGTTTTATTGTCACTGTAGCTACAATATTATATCGTCCCATAGCGTGTTATGACAGCACCCTATAACTGATCTACGACGATTTCTAAATCTTTGTGCACTTTTTGAGCCATTTTCAATCCCCTCTAACTCAGAATCGGATAAACTTATTAAAATGAAATTTTATATACGTCGTAAGGGCCGTTTTATTACACCAATTACCAGTGTAATATAAATACTTTAATTTAAAGTATATGAGAAAGGAATGCTTGAAAATCATAAACGAGTTTTCTGTTTTAGTTAAGTTATGAAAATAGTTATGCAACAAAAAACTCTCCCAAGTTCATATTAAACCATTCACAAGATTTACATTATAACATAGTTGAACTTGACACTAAATTCTCATTTGTTTTATTTTTTTTGAAGTGAAAACTTCTTTAGCGGCGTTGTGCACTTTTTGGGATGGGTAAAAAATGTTAAACTCGCGTCAGGACACGTGACTCTGATGTCCGACGACACGTGATCCTGATGTCCGACTGTCCTCTATCCTCTGTTTCTACGTATGACGTACGTACGTACGTATGAATTCGTACGACGGAGTCGAGTTTCTTATTTTTACATGTACAGCGTCAGAGAGACATGGAGGGAGTGAAGTGTAAACTTCTTTAGCCACGTTTGTGCACTTTTGCTGTGACCGTCACGCTAATAATACATCCACTAGAGGGCGCTAATCTAAACATTGACTTCTATCAGCTCTTTATTAATTAATGTCACCAACCTATTAATGTGACGTTTTAAGTTCGTCGTTTCGTTTAAGTTTTCACGTCTGTCGGCAGTCCCATGACTGCCTATTTTTTTTTTAGTGAGAAGTAACTTGCCTTTCTTACATTTATGTTTTTCATCTGACATTGGCATTGTGCACAGCTTTCTTCATGACTTCCATGACGTGAAAATATTAGATAATTTAATTTATCAATCCAAAAATAAGTTACAAATGTTTTAGAACGTAAACAGAATTGTATAAAAGTTCAGAACCATCATTAAGTTTAGCGAAACATTACATCACATTTAATCCTTAACCTTTCAATCTACAAGGACATTGTGCGTATTAATTTGAAAATAATCTCACGAACCCACACTGAACCGCCATGGGGCCGGAAGGTGTTGACATAGAGACGACGGGTCACAAATTACACGAGATACGGCTTGCAGACTATCCGTCATCGACCGATTATCCAACCACGTCATCCCTTACAACAAAGAAGGGTTTAGTCTGCCTTCAAATCATATTCTTTAAATTCTCTAATAATTTTATGCGATATTCTATCCACATTTTACATCCAAGAACGTTTTATTAAAAGTTATTATCCTCAAGATTCTGTCGGAGATCTACATGGTATGTCACATTTCATTACTTATCATACATTATCAAAACAAGAAATGTTCAGATCTCTTATTTATTTATAAAGTAATTACAGTACAAGAATTTAAAACAATAAAAAGCCCTAAAAACAACTTATTATGAATAACAGTTTTAGTTAAGCTTTAATTAAAATATGTAAGTTGCCCGTTTACCGGTTATTTTATACTTTTAGTTTATTTGAAGTTTTATAACAAAATTTTATTAAAATGCTGCTATCCATTGTTAAAGTAAAATCTTTATTCCGAGTATAAATCCCAAATATCTATTCTAATTTTAAAACTACTACATCTAAATTTATATTAAAGACGTGAGAAGGATTGTTACGGTACGGGACAGACGGGAGCTTTTAACCGGCCATAACACAGTAACGTTGTTAAAAGTGGCATGTAATAGTACCGTGCGGTTTGTTCGCCAGCAGAAATGGAACTACCAATAAGTATAAGTTAGCACTGTGGTCGTTTCGACCTTAAGTAGTACGTTTTGTGGTTAAATCTTTTGTTACTGCAACCACGATTGAGACTTACTTTAGTAATTGTATTTGTATTCTCTGTCTCTTAATCATTATCGGCTAATAAATATAATATAGCAAACAGATAATATTATGATTTTGCAGGATAGTTATGTATCACTCACGAGATGCCGACTGCCACCGCTGTACTTAACGATCCCTTTTGTTTGCATAAAACGTCGACGAAAGCTACATTCATCGATCATTCAGCAGCTCGTGAAGGGGACAGTTTAATAATTTACCCAACAATTCTAGTACCTGGGCAAGGTTTGTTTTGTTGCCATTCGATACCTCACTGTTGTCCGGGACTTCGATCGCTTAGTGCCCGAAATGGTTCACAGTTCACAGGAATACTAGTAGTGAGTCTTTATTGACAGAGATTTTTTGAAGTGAAACTTCTTTAGAATCGTTGTGATTTGAAATTCGATGAAACGAAAAACTCACACTAAAAAGAGACAAACATATTCATAAATAGGATTCAGTCTGCGACAGAATGAGATAGAATACAAATAAACAGTATTTCCTTTAATCTTTGTCTTTGCGGCTGCGTACTACGAAGCCTTAAGAAAATGCGTCAATATCAACGTGGTGTAATGTTTGTGCATTTGCGTATTAAAATTCGTTGGTTAATTAATTTATGTTAATTATTTAACACATTTGTGTTCATTTGACACATAACTTTTATATAAATTATCTAAAATTAAATTAATTAACAGGAGTAAATTATTTGTGTTGATTTTACTTTTTATTTATCATTCTCTCGAAGTCTACTTTTCTCAACTTCCACTTCTGCCGTGTGTGAATTGCACACCAACACTTTTTTTATAACTTTCTCTCACAAACGTCTAGTATCTAACAATAAATCTATTTAGTAGCAGTTGTTTAAGTTTTCAAGGATTTAGTTGTACATAAATTATGCACATAGCATAAACACTTTTTTCCTTTGTTCTTTCTTTGTTCTTGCTTAGTTAAGCGATCCAGTTTTTCTTAGTAAACCTTCGACCTTTGTATAAAGATGTTACTATTAAAGACTTTCAGGTATACACCGACCAATTTGACCTTCGACATTGATCAATAAATTATGGGTAGATGCCGAAGGTCACATCGGTCTATCGCATTGGACAGGTAAAGTAGATGTCGGTCTATAATTGTCTATCTAAGAGTATGTATGTACATTTACTAGCATCGTTCTTTATAATTTTACAGTAATCGGGCTAAGCATGTGCTTAGTTTTTTTTTTAAAAGACAACTATTATTAGGAATATTCCTGTACCGCGGGGGCTTTATAAACATTTAAAATCGGATACAAAGAACACCCACAACTATTTGTGGATCATGCAAATTTTTGTGCTGTTTGGGATTTGAATCAACAATACTGACTAATTAAACAGACTTAAACCATTGCGCCATCCGTGCAGTCAATAACAGTCGAAGGTGTATGTATATCATTGAATTTCATTGATTGTAGTAAGTAGATCTTTTTACCATTCATACGATGCAAATTCGACTGCACAGTACCTACTATGTCGGACTGCATGATCCCAGTAAACGCGTATTATCCTCAAAATATTTTAGAGTATTTTCAGGTACTCGGTATTTAGTATATTTATTCAAGAACAACTGTTACATTGTGTTTGAATTAATTAAACAATATTAGAAAAAAACATAAGTACCATTTAACAAAATTAACAACAATTTTAAATAAGGTCCAGGAAAAAAAGAGCTCACAAATCTTCGACAGAAAAGAGACGCTTTTAGTTTGGATTCGAATTCGCTGCCATAAATTAGACTTTTTAAATCCATGGGTAGTTTAAACATTCTTACAGAATTATAGACTGTACTGTGTTTGACGATTTTAAGTTTAGGTTCGAATTGGCCCTGAAAATCTTTCCAGGTAATTGGTTTACCTAGTATTTTGGATACAAGCTATGCAATACACATGTCATGTCTGTTGTATATTACAGTACAGCTGATGCACGTACGAGAAAGGCACGATAATTTGTTTTAAATCGTGAGTGTAACAAACCATAAATCTAGCTGTTAGATTTATAAATACAAAATATAAAATTATTCAAACTATTGAATGCTGCTGAAATGCTGCTATTGAAAACTCGATGCTGCTATTAGTTATTTACACAAGAAATTGCGGACAATTGGAAAGAATAAACTCTCAAACAAAAGAAAACAAAGATCAAGTGGATAATCTACTCTTTTCCCCTCGTGACAAATAACACCTTGCAGACCTCGAACCTTCTAAAGGTTCTATTAATCCCTCCTAGCTCTTATTAGGGTGCGATCGACTATTTCCGGGCCAACCCATCTATCGAAGGTTTTGCTTTCGTGACCCTCCCCTCGGGCCGGAAATAGTTCCTTTTTTCTTCTCACTACCTTTGAGATGTAAGGTCGTGATGAAGGTTTGATCTTTGTTTAGCAGTAACATTAATATGTAATTAGGCGTGTGTAAATGTCACTCTTTATTTTTACGTACTTGTGTGCTGTCCGTCTATTTTCATTACTTTTCTTTTACTACTGACTCAATCAGATGTTAAATGCAGTCTGCTCGCCTTGCAACTTCGGGGGTTTGTTGGCCTTTTGCCAACTGTACCACAATACCAATCTACAATTAAGTCGGTAAATAAGTCCTTCTGATAGAAATTATGTATTTAAACGGGAATTAAAGCGATCACGAAAAGGTATTACATAGGCTGACTCAGTCAGCCCGCGACCACGGCCAGTGCAACCTGGTCGAAACGTCAGGCAATTCAGAGATATGTAATACCTTTTCGTGATCGCGTTAATTCCCGTTTAAATACATAATTATATATATGATGGAACGCGAAAGTTTAAAGTTAGTAAGTCCTTCTGATACTATTATTTTTAACATATGTCAGAAGAAAGAACTAAAATACTGCATTAAAAGGGGTTATAACCGCGGTCTTCTGTAGAAGAGAGGGTCCTCTTGAGAAGTAGAACACCCTTTACTAAAACAAAGCCTACAAAAAAGTTTTCCAGACAAGGAAACGTGTGTTGCAAACGTGAAGTATGGTGACAACTTTACATCAGGCGGCCAATACCTCACCTTAGAGGTATAAAAAGTACCTTTACTCTGCGTAATTAAAGCTATTAGTCACAGTCATAGAGTCCATTTTGTGTAACCCCACACCGTTGCCACTCGGGAAAATCCTGGTAAAAACGACACAATCTCTAATACTTGGTGCTTGGTCTAATAAGCAGGAAGCGAGGTGACTACTTAGGAAACGTACCCATACTACGTGACCTATTTTTTACAATTTTTATTCCCCTCTCCCCCTCGGTGACCACCCGTGGTATATGCCTCCCCCTCTAGTTTTCACGTAGTAACTTATAAATATGGTTTTAAATAATTTTCAAATCAAACCGAAAGTTAAAAAGCGCTAAACGCTTGCTTGTTGCCACCTGTGAGTTTAACAAGCACTAAACGCTGCGCGCCATATTTGATTATATCTAGCTCGAAAAACACGAGATTTCCCTAGAGGGTATTGACTACGTGACGAAAACCTAAACCCCCCCCCCCCATCCCCCTCCGACAAAGTGTGGTATTTTGAAAACCCCCCTCCCCCTCAGAACGGGTCGCGTAGTGTGGATATGGTTCCTTATATCTGTGCAGACTTAAACTCATCTCGATTCCTAAGGGATATAAACAAGCATCATATATATTTCTATCTGAATTTTATAATAAAGAATGTCTTCTCAGCATTTTTCGGGTTCTTTAGTTTTTCTCTTTGAAACACAATATACCAATATTTACAGGGAGCGCCAGACATTTAACCTCGGTAACCTAACCCGTCGTTCACCTCAGAAAACATCGCAAACATGAAATCCAAGTGTGAAAGTACCAAGCAAATAACATTAAAGAATAGTAGAGTGCACAAAGGGAAGTTCCAATCGTATTACAGTGGAAATGTGGATTACGGTCACGTTCCTTACCATATTTCAGAGGCGGTGCAACAATAAAACTACGAGCCACTATCGAATGCTCCTGTACCATATTATAAGTGGAAAGCGATTTACTAGTCTTTTCTACTTGTTATCCTTAGAGTTCCTGTAACTGATAATCGATAAAATATAATGACATATAACCAGGAGAGAAGAGGCAAGGCATAATAGATTTCTTCACCACCTTTGGACTATGTAAGGTGGTATGGATATTGAGGGGAATATTACGAATTTGATTATTTTATAGTTTAGATTCGAACTTAATATGGTTCTATTTCATATGAAGTTGTTGATTTGACTACAAAAACGTTTGATATATTTTTAATATAGAAAGACTCAACAATTTGTGAAGTTCTATCCACCTATTCATAACTCCACATATTTAACGGATGCCACAAATGTATCTACTTATACAAAATATTAATTAAGTAGGTATTTAACATAATAAAATCATTTGTTATGAGTGCGTCCTTGAGAAGCATACATAAAACCAAGTATGATAAGCCCGAAATAATGCCACTATAGGTACCTATATTAATTTTGCGTGACTACCTATTTTTCTACCAAGACGTGTGGACATTTTTCTTAAACCGTGGTAGAAACAATTTCAAAAGTTATTTTTCTTTTAGTGGTTTTTTTAATTAACTTAATTCACAAACATTTATGCTGAAGTTTTGGCCTTCCTCCTTTGTGTAACATCTTTGTATAATATACTGTTATTGTTTTTGTAAGACCAAAGTTTTGGAAAATAATTATTTTAAGCCTGCCCAATAACAATTCTTTAGTTTAAATGTATTGCATCTCTGAACCATAATTTGGAAACTTCTTTATTAAAGTAACATATTTTTATATATGTACTAGCAACCTGCCCCGGCTTCGCACGGGGACAAATTATACACCCAAACCTTCCTCATGAATCACTGTCTATTAGTGAAAACCGGATGGAAATCCGTTGAGTAGTTTTTTAGTTTATCGCGAATAGACAGACAGACAGACGCGGCGGGGGACTTTGTTTTATAATATGTAGCGATAATATAATAATTCCATGTTGTCTCAAAATGTATTCAAAAATATTGTTGTTGATTATGAACAATCTTTCAGTTAATTAATGTAACAAAAAAATTAATGAATAATTTACTGTCAGAAATCCAAAAAAAGTGTCGCGCAACCCATACACTTAACTACTACAGTATTAACTAAAGATAAATCGCTCACTGCTAACCTCTTAGCCTTCAAAAATAAAAATGTGCTTGGGTAGTGTTGGCAAGAGTGCATGTTCTTGAGCACGCCCGACTCCCACGGCCGCTATTTGATTGGATACTAAGAGCTTTGGCATTATGCACTTGTTTTAATACCATATTGAGCTCGAACAGTTTGTAGGTCAAGGGTGCAGGTGACCTAAAACATGCTACGTCACTATGTAGTTTGACCCTATTCTGTTAAAGTTGTTGCCTTGCTTTGTCATAACATTGTTTTTGTTGGATATTATGTTGGCAAACGGAACTTTTAATAGACCGGTGTTATTCACGACTGAGCTGAATGGGCACGTATCGCGTATAAAACCAATTGTCCAATGTTCGCAATTTTCTTTGCATATATTGTAAAAGTCCTTGCACAGAGTAGTAGTGTAATGGGTAAAACTGTCTTCTTTCTTGCCAGCGATACCAGTAAGCCAATTGTTGAGTAGAATGTGAAATCAATAGGTTTCCAAAAGTGTTAACCGTAATTTTTTTTTTTACTTTCACAATATCATGCTTGATCACCTCTGTAAGCACCGAGCCGACTGCCGAGCTGAATTATACCGTAGCCGATATCAAGTTAATTATACACGGATTTCTTGAGGTTTACTGAAGGAAAATCTTGTAGACATCCTAACTTTCTAAACTAGTAGTCTTTGAAATATACAATCATTCTAGTTCCATGGAACTACTGGGAGAAAAAAAAATCCCAGTAGTACCATAATGCAACTAGAGAATGGAACTACTGGGATCTGGCGATATTCTCTGTAAAAATGTGTACTTTAAAAGTGGCACACAAGTGTTTGTTTGAAAGGTTAGTTGTTTAAAAAATCTAATACCTAGTCTAGGATAAGTTTTCTAACAAGCGCCGGTAGTGGTTAGTTCCAGTGAGCAAGAACTGAAGTCCGCTGAGTTAAGGCGGTTTTGCTGCCTATTTGGTTGGTTGCTCTGTAGACGGGAGAGGTGTGCTTCTCTTACGATGATCAAAGTTGCTGTACTAAGACTCTGAAAGTCTACTCCGATAACCAGATTAGTGCCGTTGCGTCGCTGTGGACATGGCTAAGCTAGGAGCTGTTTGCTGTAGGTGGTGATGATGATACTGGTGATGTGTTGTTCATGGTAACAGAAGCCATGCACCGTTCTAGCTCTAATTCATCATATAATTTGGTACTTCCCTCAACGTACATATTTTTCTCTATTTCTTAATTCATGTTCATATTTATTTAGTACTCACAGACGAAGTGTCATAAACCACATTATCCCGTTTTGCCAGTATCTCATTTATTACACAGAAGTGTGAAAATTAATTGCGCTAAGCCGAAATATAATTACGATGTCACGAGCGGGATTATAATTAAGTAAGAGATTCTTTTCCAACACCAAATTATATTCGGTTTTATTATTCAGTTTTTTAAAGCAAAGACAACCATTTTAAATCAAATTTTTTATTCATTTGTTTGTCCAACAATGTTTTTTTCTTTTACAAAGGCACTATATTATAAGGTATCTCGTCTAGACTTTTCAGATCGATTGAGGTTAGCAACTTCTAATATAACCTTCTGGCCTACTACTGAGGTCATTAACATTCACTACATAGAAGAGTCCTCCTGCTAGAAAGATTTTCTTACCGATACCCATGGATCCTAGTGACAATGGTAACAAAACTAGATCTTTGGAGAGCCTAAATCAGTTGCTCCTCTCTAATGTTCTTAGTTTTTAGGGTTCCGTATCCAAAGGGTAAAACGGGACCCTATTACTAAGACTGTCCGTCCGTCTGTCTGGACGTCTGTATCTCATGAACCGTGATAGTTAGACAGTTGAAATTTTCACAGATGATGTATTTCTGTTGCCGCTATAACAATAAATACTAAAAAACAGAGTAAATAAATATTTAAGTGGGGCTCTCATACATACAAACATGAGTTTTTTGCCGTTTTTATAGATATTGGTACGGAACCCTTCATGCGCGAGTCCGACTTGAACTTGGCCAGTTTTTAGTTATTGTTTCACTTTGAAATAACAAAATGGCTATCATTTATACTCTGAGAGTGTAACCTTTGGAGAAATAAATAGAAACTTATTGACGTGAGCACGTTCAGATTGCAGATTGCTTAAAAATAAAAAGCTTTCTTTAGTTTTACAGTATATTGTACTAGAATCAAAGCGAAAGACTGCATAGACAAATGTCTAATATAAATCACTGGAATACGTTGAAGGGTACCCCAACGGACTATCTGGCTTTAAACATAGCCAGTTTAAATTAAATTCCTTTCGAGGCAAGGCAGTTGACACTCAGAGCTTTGAGCATATTAGAAGCGTGCAATTTATTACCTATCTGTTACCTAGAAGGCAGGTAGCGCCTTGCATAATATTTATAAAATTAAATTGTTCATCCAGTCATATCACAGTGAGACTATTCTTAGTGTAGTGATTATAGCCTAACTGTGGGAGAGCCATGCTTCGGCACGTATGGGCCGGCTCGACCGGAGTGATACCACGGCCTCACAGAAAACCGGCAGTGAAGCAATGCTTGCATTGCTTTTCGCCAAGTGAGTGAGGTTACCGGAGGCCCTAACCCTTCCCTCTCCCCTTCTTCTCCCTCTACCCGCACTCTCCCTCTTCCCCCCTTCCTCTACTCCCACCTTGAAGGCCGGCAACACACTTATAACTCTTGAGTTGCAGGTCATCATGTGACCCGTCTGCTCATTTGCCCCTTATCCCATAAAAAGAAAAAAAATTTAGGTACTATCAAACCTTCAAGACTCGTAATTTAGATAGTTTTTTCGTTTTCCATTTCAATCGTTTTTCTTTAGATCGTTTCCGACCCTCCTAAAAATTCTCAACATTACCTCAAACATTTAAATACAAGTTCAGAAATCCAGAAAATTCCACAAAACGAAATTGGACGAGATACGAATAACTAAGTTCTTTATGGCATCCGACATTGCAGCGAGCTCAGTGTGACGTTTCAGACGTCACAGTGTTAATTAATAAGCAAAAAGCTGTACATTACACGTAAACCACCAGCCAGTATGAAAGAGCGCTCCACCAGCCAGTATAAAAAAAACCGCTTGAAGAATAAACCATCTAAAATAATTCTTTTAATTAAAAACCGACTTCAACAAAAAAAATATTCCATAAAGGACTTATATATGGTTTTCTCATGGATACCATTGTCAGAACTGGACCAAAATTGAAATGGACCAGAATTGAAATGGGACCACAGCACCAGCACCAGCACCAGCTTTCAAATAAAAAAAGAATCATCAAAAGCGGTTCACCCAGTCAAAAGTTCTGAGGTAACAAACAAAAAAAAACATACACTCGAATTGAGAACCTCCTCCTTTTTTGAAGTCGGTTAATAACACTTACGTCTAGAAGGCTAAGGTGAAATCTACAGATTGCATTATGGTTGTAGATAAGAAGTTCGAGGTTGTATTATGTTGCTTGGGTCGTAAGGGTTGTACAAAGAGATAAAAGTTATTAAATATATTAAATGAAGTTCCGAGCCCATAACGGGGTGACCTAAATTAAAATATTTTCGCTTTATCATCGCGCATTTTTAGGCCAAGGCAACATGTCAGCCAATTGATATTTATAAATTAAACGGCGAAGTGATTCCATAGGATCACTGGTCAGCTGGTTACAAGCCTTTTCTATAACCAGCCGATGTCTGCTTTGGTTTAGGTTTATGACTGCCTTTTGAATCAGGTTATACCGATAGTGGTCTCAACCAAACGTTAATTTCTTCCATGTATTCATTAATTGTTTATTCTTATCACTACATTACTACATATTATAAAACAAAGTCCCCAACCGCGTCTGTCTGTTCGCGATAAACTCAATAACTAACGGATTTTTATACGGTTTTTACCAATAGACGGAGTGATTTACAAGGAAGGTTTAGGTGTATAATTTATTATCTAAGGTTTTGTGTAAAATGGCTGAAATATGACAATGGCTGTTGAAGATGTCAGATAAAATCAATATAATGCTTTGCGACCCTTGCGAAGCCGGAACGGATTGCTAGTAGATAATTAATAAAATTAGTACATCGCGGGCGTGGTGAGTAAAACTAAAATAGCCTATTTTTAGCCAGCCCAGTGATGTGTTTGATTTGTCGATCAGCGTGGTCTTGTCAATTGCCGTGGTCATAGTAACAAAATAGAATCATGACCAAACACCTATTGACATTGACATCAACTCACTTTCAAAGAATTAAGATAGCAAACGGTCTAGAGCACCTCCTGACGGTAATTAAATAAACACTGCAACATTAGGGATGTCATGAATGCGTTGCCAACTCTATTATGAAGGTCAAAGGAACTTTCTCACAAAGTGAGAAAAAAGGGTAGAGACCGATCAGCCTGCTAAAATTCGAGTAGAAATTTAATGTGGCCTTACTAATAATAACTAATAATAATAACTTCACACATCTCACACAAGGTCGTCTGATCCCAAACTAGGCAGAACCTGTACTATGGTAACCAGACTGCTGATAAACATACTTATATTATTCTATTATAAATAAATTACACCCAGACACAGAACACATAATCAGACTCATCACACAATTCACACAATTATTTGTCCTGGGTGGTAATCGAACCCCCCTGGCTCAGCAGTCAGGGTCACTAACCACTAGACCAACAGGCCAGTCAGAAATCTGCTGTCGTTACCCTAATATTTGTCATTGTTTGATATTATAACTTTTAAAAGATACTGATTGGCTTTACTTGTCATATATTTCCAAAAAAGTATTTATTTTAAGGTATGGTAAAAGTAATTTCACTTAGACGAAAGTGTGTCACGAATCACGGTTCTAGTTTGTCGATTGTACTTACCCTACTCGTCTTAGCTTTAGAGTCGTCACGACGTGCGAATGAGAATTTGGTACATGTATATTATTTCTGTGCATGGCACTAACAGCAAAGTCCATTTCCTCATTCCTTCGTCAACTGCGCAGGGCTGCAATTAGCACATCTCTGAACAAACGGTCCGCGTTGCTCTCAGAGCTATATTTAATTAACACTTCTAGATATGTTTCAAGTAGGTCAGGCAGACCAGCTCGTTGCAGAATGTTATCAAATTTCTATGAGTTTGGGTAATAAGGGCTTATGTAAGATTTGTTTTTAACGACTGCGTGTTATAAGTTTGACATCGATGTCTGTGTGTCTGTGTGTCCGTCTGTGGCATCGTAGATCTCAAACGGATGGACCGATTTCGATGCGGTTTCTTTCATTTGAAAGCCAGTTTCCTTGCGGTGGTTCTTAGCTATGTTTGGTTAATGTCGGTTCAGCAGTGTAAGAGTATCAGCTCTTTTCCAAAATGATGTACGGCATTTTGTAATCGTTGAAGGAATTTTCGAGTCGGGGGTGTTTTAAATTTTAAATTTATAGTTATTATTTTATGCACACTTCATGTGTTCCTACGAGCAGTTTGGTAGCACTGTCGGGCTCGTATAGGAACCCCACGAATCATCACTTCACCATTATGCTACCAAATTACGCATACACATGAAGCTCTTTTCTGTGGAGAGGGGTTTCGGTTGAACCAGTACGATTTAACTTTTTAATATTTATTGAGGCTCTCTAATAATAATATTGACGTGTACCGCTAATCTTAAGAATATAAATATAATAATAATGACTATCTTCTCCGATTAAAAAAACCTTGTGGCCAGACTTTAACGCTTTTAACAAAAAATTGTGTATGTGCAGAAGAATAAGTCTTGCCGTAAACTTTGAATATTTACTGAAATAAATAGGCAAACCCGGATAGGGGCAATCAAACCTTGTGCAAAATTGGACCGGGACCGGACTTTCGCACTATTAGATGCCCACCAACATTTTTTAATATGAGGATGAGCCTTAAAGACCTGTAGATGCTTATTATATCTAACTATAGTGATTCTTATGATGTATGATATCTATCTTCTATGATGTGATACTTCAGTGGTAGAGTTTTTTTTATTTCTTACAAGCTGACCCGCGCAACGTCATCAACGTTTGTAAATTTTCCCCGTTTTTGCAACATTTTTCATTGGTGCTCCGCTCCTATTACTTGTAGCGTGATGTTATATAGCCTATAGCCTTCCTCGATAAATGGGCTATCCATCACTAAAATAATTTTTCTATTCGAACCAATAGTTTCCAAGATTAGCGCGTTCAACCAAAAAAACTCTTCAGCTTTATAATATTAGTTTAGATAAAAACGTTTTACAATAAAAGCTTTTTAACAAAAAAAAAAAAAAGCGTGTGGCACTCGGGGACTGCCGCGGTAAAGCTATTGCATAGCATTTTTTATCAACTAATGCAATTATAATTATTTTTTTATTTTTTTATTTTTGCAGTATTTTTTTTTCTTTGATATTAATTCAAGATGAAAGTTCTTTTTACGCCACAATGCCGTACTGCTCTGTTTTACAGTGTAAAAATGATAGCAGAAGGGAAAACATTAATAATGGAGCTGTTTCTTACCATAGCATCGGTAAGTACAATTTTATATATTTTTTCAATAAAATCTTAAAATTTTATTTAACTAATAATTGACTAGAGATTTAAGCTAAACTCTTCCTTATGTTTTTTCACATAAAGCTCAATTTGGTATGATCGGGTCTTATCAGTTTTCAATGTTATTCTCGAATATTCTATTCTACTCGATTAGTGATATAGTCGGTAGGATGTTGGTTTTATCAATATGCATACTTTTAAACGTGTTATATTTACTTACTCTAATATTATAAATATTAAATTTTGTTTGTTTGTTTCAGACATATTATAGTTATATTAGTCCTGGGTGGGAATTGAACCCACGAACTCAACTCAGCAGTCAGAATCGCTAAACACTATACCAACGGGTCGACAATTAGACGTATTGCATTTTTGTTCATTGCAGTCAATTATGATTATTGAGACTATGTGTTTTCTAAAAAAATAAATATGAACATAGTAATATTTTTACACATTTCATTCTAAAATCTACTACTAGAGATACATACTATGCCAAATATTATTTATGTAACCACTGTTTTGAATTTTGTTAAGTGTCTAATACAGTCTTTATTATATATGATTATAATACAGATTCTTAAAATTAATAAACATTATTATGCAAGTACTTATTTTTTCACCTTTTTAATGTTACCTTTCCAGATATCCTTCAATTCATATTTTTTTATTCTGCTCCGTCCAAACAGAAGTTAGGTATCGATATTATTGATAATATTCTAAAATGTGCTACAATACTAAGCGAGTAGCGGTACATATCGAAGAATGACACAAATATCGAATTTATTCGTAAAGTGATTAATGTTATAATTGTGTGCATTTAGAATAATGCCACTTGTTGTTGAATAGCTTGCAATGAAGTATTCTTACTTTCAAGATTACGAAACGTTGTAAGTTCTTCTTACGCTATGGCAAAATAACTATTAACATTACGCGTTAAGATATATTATCAAATGTGTGACTTTATGTATTGTAGGTGTTAGGTTTATTTTCGTTACGGAATTTCTTGATTCGGTCGCCGCGCTCAAAGCCCGCGATAAAAGCTATACAATAGCTTAAAATTCAACCGACGAAAGAAGAAAGAAACTATAGTGAAAAATAAACTCGTTAGCCTAACTAAACTTCTACAGTAATGTAAATACCTAAATAACTTTGAGTCGGCGCCAAACATACAAACAAGCAAATTAATTATTATGTAAAATGATTTCAGCGACGATTCTACGTCGACGCGACGGCGACGCGTCTATTTGTCGAAGTGTTTTCGAATTTAATTTTTTGTTTGTTATGGGTAGAATTTTTTTTTTAAATTTAAGTGGGACTAATTTCGAAGTATGTCCTATCTAATAAAAAAAGAATTATCTAAATCTAACTACCCTGTAAAAACTTATGGGTGGTCATACATACAAGAAAATATACGGGAAGACTTGAGTACCTCCTTTTCGTCAGTTGAAAATGCATAATTGCCTATATAAAATACTCGAAACGCTATAACGGTGTATATAAAGTAGCATTGGCACAAAGCCAGAGTCGTTAGTAATCCAACTTTACAGTATATTGAGCTCATAAATATGACGCGGCGAAATTGCGTTAGCATACGCACTCACATGTCACATGTACACTAAAAGTTTTAGTAGCAAGTAATATCTTGCAAAGACCATATTTACCCAAACAACGCGTTCTAGGCGCAACTTGCCAATCGCAAGATACTAGCAACCCGTTGTTTCAATTTACAGAACATTATTTATTTTCTTGGCTTTAGGCTTTGTTTGGTAAAAAAGGGTTGTTATTTGATCAGGTCCTGGTAAGCTTGTCCCACCCACGCGGTACTAAGGATTTTTCAGACATTGTTTATTTATACTTATTGCTTCACGTCTAGAGATGCACGAATGTCACGGTACAGAGTACAGTGTATAATCTGCAGCTTTAACGTGGCCTGGAATTGACTAATCAATTGACATTGATAGATGGTACAGAGTACAGTGTATAATCTGCAGCTTTAACGTGGCCTGGAATTGACTAATCAATTGACATTGATAGATGGTACAGAGTACAGTGTATGATCTGCAGCTTTAACGTGGCCTGGAATTGACTAATCAATTGACATTGATAGATGGTACAGAGTACAGTGTATGATCTACAGCTTTTATGTGGCCTGAAAATTGACTAATCACCTGAAACTAATAGATAAGGACATTATATTAATGAGACATTTCTCTTGTTTCAGGTACTTTTCATCTATAAAGTTACAGACACAATCAAACAAATTTTGGGATAAAAATAGCCTATGTGTTAATCCAGGTCTCCAGCTATCTACATACCAAGTTCCATCGTAATCGGTTCATTAGTTTTTGCGTGAAAGAGTAATCCATACATCTTCACAAACTTTCACTATAATATTAGTAGGACTAGAGGTCGCGTGGTGGTCGAATTTCGACCATGGTTTTTTCATTGGCCAGTATAACTTGAGCTGTCATTGTATAGACTTACTTACCATGACCGGTAATCTGTAACTATATACTGGACGCGTGTTATTTCGTTAAGCCGTTTTCACGTAATTTTTAAAGTTGTAAGACATATTGTTTAAAAATGTTAGCTTTCTGCACTTTTTCCATATATAAACTGTAAATATTCCAAAATTCACGTTACTACTTTCGCGAATTTTTCTTAAAAAGAGGTACAAAAAATTCTTTTCACGTATTAAGATAATGATTATACATATAATTACCTGTTATTAACTTTGGTCGCGGCTTCGTCCGTGTTAACTAACATTTTGTCAATCAATTCGTTATCTCTCGGGAACAGTACTTTTTCTGGATAAAAGGTATCCTCAGCTCCTTTCTGTATTCTTGACAACGTGAATGCAAAATTTCATTTCATGATGATCGCTTGAGTAATTAAGGCGTGGAAACGTAACAAACAAACTAACATTCGCATTTATAATGTTAGTTGGGATGAGGATTGTAATATAGTTTTTTTTTAAATGTAAATCTAGCAACCCGCCCCAGCTTCCAGCCAGATACATCGTCAACAATCATCATCATAATTCAACCAATTTACACAAAACCTTAACAAATTATATACCTAAACCTTCGTCATAAATCGTTCTATCTATTGGTGAAAACCGAATGAAAATCCGTTCAGTAATTTTTGAGTTTATCGCGAACAGACAGACAGACGCGGCGGGGGACTTTGTTTTATAATATGTAGTGATATTTAAAAAAAAAATATTTGTATTTCGATCCATATTAAGATACTTAAAACACTAGAAATACACCTTATACATTTCAAATCAAAGCCTTTAAATGTTACATTCAATTATTTTTATTACAAACGAAGATTAAACAATACGATAGTAACCGAATTATGTGCTTCAAGAAATATTTTGTTTTTTTGTTTCGTATTTGTTTGTCATGCTTCCAGGGCTTACCTAGTTAACAGATTACCATGAAACTTTGTATACACGGGGTAAAGAAATGGTATCTTTTATCTAGAAAAAGTGCTACTCCTGAGATATAGTAAATATATTGTAATAGAAGGACCGCGGGCAAAAGCCAATTGACACATAACACTTAATGTCACAACACTAACATCCGAATGTAAAAGTGACCCACGGGTTAACTGACCCAGTTTTAGTGTTCTACCTATCTTTAGCTTCTTACTTACTACATAATAGACACAAGTTAAGGAACTTCAACTTTGACGAACAACTCTTATATTAAATATTATCATGCTAAAAACTTTACCATCTTCATGAAATGCGGCTATTCAAATCACATCGCCGCTTGCCAGTTTTACTAAAATTCCTCTGTCCGGACGGAACTAGGTGGGCAAAGTTGAAAACTTATCGATTTTGCCAAAGGACAGAGTTGATGTTTTTTTCGTCACAGTCCTCTAAAGTTTCGTGAATATAGTTCTTGTGAAACTTGTTGTTAAAAGTTGTAGGTCTGACATAATTTGAATATCTCACCGGCTTCTTGTTTTGAAGGAAATGTTAGTTACCAACTTGTTGTATAAAACTAAGTTTTTTTGTTGTTATCGGTAGGTATTACACGCACACGACCACGGCCAGTGCAAACTGGTCGGAACGTCAGGCAAAACGCCCATTTTATTTTACTCTATGAAAATAATGACCAAAAAACATAATAATATGACAGGTTAAAAACATCTACTATGGCGCACATTGGGAGAGGCCTATGTTCAGCAGTGGACTAGAATAGGCTAATTGATTGATTAAAAACATCATTTCATAAATTTAGAAATCAAATTTAACATTTAATTTCAAAGTTTCAGTTTTTTATTTGTTCTAAAAATATGCAAAACCCAAGCCGTCATGACATTACGTCATCAGGGCAGTAAAAATGTGAATTTAGTTGAAAATGTTTCAGAATTTTATTTTTTAAATTAAATTTCAAAAAAGGTATAATAAATACCCTTTTCAAAGGTATGTAATACCTACATATGAAGAACGTGATCGCGTTTACGACAATTTAAAAATTATGTGAAGGTTGTTTGTACAGCGCCTAATCGTATTTATTAGGAAATAATAATAAATTTAAAATATAAAACACCCCCGACTCGAAAATCCCTTCAACAATTAGAAAAGAACTCATGATCTTCGAACGGCTGAACAGATTTTCTTGAATTATATCTAATAAAACTCTTGATCAAGTCACCTTTCAAACAAAAAAATCGCACTTAAATTGGTCCATTCGTTTGGGAGATATGATGCCACAGACAGACACACAGGCACACAGATACACAGACACACAGGCATGTGAAACTTAGAATATCCATCTTTTTGCGTCGAGGGTTAAAAATACGCATGTTATACTTTTGGTCCGGGGGTACCCTTTACGGATTGTACATCAACATATGTTTTTCATTCAAGAAAATTGTAAAAATCTCCAACAGACTCTCACTCATCGACCTGGGTGACTATCTGTCTTTGAATAATGATGTTGGTGACTTGCGTCCTTGCGAGACCTTACGTCATACACCATTCTAATTTACAATTCATTCAAAAAAATATTAAGATAAACCTAGACATGTATAAGATGCGAAATCTCAGCATAAAGAAACCATACAAATATCCAGAGGGATATTCGTATGGTTTCTTTATGCTGAGATTAATAATAAGAGTATTGTCAGTTTTTGGGTGCTACACAGTGGACTATAATACAATAATTATACACAATATACAGCTGCTGTCTAACCGTAGTTTTTTTGTACGGTAAAGGTACTGGACTAGTCGAGTGGCCCCAATTCGAACATATATATCTGTTGTACCCTACTTTCTTAAAAAAATGTTTTATATATTGTTATCGTAAAACATAACGCACACACTTCATTGTCTCAGTGAATATGTAAGGTACATTATGGATTACCTACGTGTTACAGTCCAGGCCCAAACAGTTCAGATACTAACGACGTCAATAACGTGTCTTGGCTTGCTACAAGTTGTTATAACTAAATACTTTAATACTTTGTCTTTATCTTATTATACCGGTTTATTTGAGAGATAAATTATAAGCCACACCGGAAGACATTCGTCTCTTTGCTTTCGTTTTACCAACAATTTATTGTCATGGGGAATATTAAAACAACAACGTGATTTGTAGACAAATATATTTTTTGTAAGCCGTGGGAATAGTGATCTTTTCGTAAGGGACAACGTGAGCGAACACAAACTTGGTTGCCTTTGGTAAAATGCCCTATTTTCTCAAGAGTTGGTAGCCCTATGGCGTGAAGTGAGGTGAGAGAGCTGGATTCAAACAAATCTTTGCACTCTAACGACTTAAAGTTACCACTAATAGAGTGTGGCCAGCTGGTGTTCCTGTTGTAGTAGCCTCTCCAGTCACAGGAAATTCAAGACATTCGGGTACGCGACCCCGGCCTCTGCGAGCTACTGCAGTCTCAATCCCGTTCCCCATCCGAGACTTGCGGTATCCCTTACCCTAGGTTCCTCTGCCTAAACAGATTTTAAGTATTTGTTTATATAAAGAAATAATCATTATAATTATGTATTTACACGGGAATTAACGCGATCACGAACTGGTATTACACACCTCAGGCAATTCAGAGAACGCGAAAGCTTAAAAATAAACACCAAGTGGTGATTTTCTAAATTATGAATTAATGTCTGTAGTAGCGCTAATTAGACGCAATTAAGATGTTTTATTTTAAAGGTTTATTAAAACAAGTCTCCCTAAAAGTCATCTTTAAAAACACTGACCTGAATTGCAGGCAATTAGTCGTAAATACGTGTACGTATTGGATACGTTAGAGTAAATAATATATAACACACATTTCACTTATTTACTTACAAAACATTCCAAGGCAGGTTCATTAGTAGAACTTAGAGTTAATCACCTACTGTTTGATATCGATACCTTTCAGTTTACTAGAAACCCCCTTTCGTGAGTTCGTCCACCCTTCTCTACCCCTCAGCTGTCGTAAAAAAGGTGTTAGACTGAATGTATTAAGATTTTCTAGCGTTGATTACTCGTTTCTTACGAGTTAGGTAGATTCAACAAGGATACAAGGTGACATGGGTCATGACCTCTAAAAGGTCAGGAAGTTCAAACCCAGGTGGTTAACATGTTCACTAATACTATGTGAAAAATACTTGTATATTGTGAAAATAACGGCACGCCTCGTGTGTCGCATTGACAGCAATTTGTTACGCGATATTTGAGGTTGAGCTATTTATTTCAAAATGGCAACGAATATTACTCAGGGTCGATTTTTGATCGATTGATTGACAGTTGTTAGCAACTTGAATAATAAGAACATGTTATTTTTTTTTTACCATATAATTTTATACCTTTTATACCTAGTTTAACACGTATTTATTAGCTTTTAGCTTCACTTGTAACTAACTAGCAATGTCTGACTGGCCTGTTGGTTTAGCGGTTAGTGACCCTGACTGCTGAGTCAGAGGTCGTGGGTTCGATTCCCACCCGGGACAAATAATTGTGTGATAAGCATGATCATTTGTTCTGTGTCTAGGTGTTATTTATCTATAATATGTATGTATTTAGAAATACATATATAAGTATGTTTATCAGCATCTGGTTACCATAGTACAGGCACTGCCTAGTTTGGGATCAGACGGCCGGGTGTGCGATGTGTGTGTGTGTGTTGTTATTATTATAATGTTAACAAATCTTGGACAAAATCAATTTTAGCCCACTTCTAATTGCCGTATCGAAATGAAACTTTGTACCAATGTATATGTAATTCGGATGACGATTTGAAGTTGAAGCCAGGAGTTGCATAGACCATTGAACATGCATAACTTTTTACAGGGTACTCCGATTTCAAACAAAGGGTAGAATGGGAATAAATAATTGTTTATTCACTGAGTTTTCACCTAGCTTCGGACCCGACAAGGGCCCTTTTTCAAGGAGTAAAGCGTCCTGCGGCGACGGTGTCAGGCTTAGTCTTCTGTTAAATAACAGGTGACCCCACGGTATAGTGCGGGGCCTTGTCGGTAACCCTGTCAATCGCCCTCATAGGTAGCTCATGAAGGTCGGTGATCGTTTTGCACTCTCTACCGCCATAGACCAGCACTAGACGTTGTTTCCCGGCCTATGCGACACAGGTACTTTCCGAACGCCCTGTGAGTACGTGTCATCCGATAGGAGAGACTGCCATGTCGCCTCTCCAGCCAATCCTCTATGATGGGTCTTACTTATCGCCACAATAGTGGCGCGCCTTACGCTCGGTCGCTCAAGTCGTTCGGTCCACTCAGCCATGAGCACCTGGCGGAACTATGATCGGTCGCCCATCTCCTGCACCTCCTTGCGCCGCTGGTAGAATAACATGAGGAATTTCGCCTTCAAATCCCATTGTAGAGGCCCGGCTGAGAGACTTGACGCTTCTAAGATAGCTAAAGTTCTTCTACACTTCGGTCTGCTTCGATACATTAACTGCAAATATGAGTTTGTAATCGCAAATATTATTTTGTACAATTTATTACAAATGAACGTGTTTGAATCATGTCATAAAATTAAATCACTTAGGTTTGACTAAAATTTGAACATTTCGAGTGTAAATCAAAACCTATAGGGTACTTGCCATTGGCCTAGAATAATGAAATTTGGTAAGAAGCTAGGTCTGACAGGACAAGTAAAGGAAAAGGCCGAAAAACGTTAATTTGTAGTTATATCATATAAAAAAAATAGTTTATGTGATTACAAACTTATATTTCGCGATGAGCAAGTTGACTCTGTCGTTCATCGCTACCGCAATATTAAGTTTGTCTTTTGGAAAAAAAAGGCAAAAATCTTCGAAAATTGTTTCCCGAGATGAACGTTCTATCTACATACAAGATTGTTTGCTTACGGAAACCTCGATGCGCGAGTCAGACTCGCACTTGTCCGGTTTTTAATGGAAAAGAGACCGTTCAGGCACAGCTTTGGCTTGTAAAATGTTATCCGGAATCTGCTCCGTCTAAACCAACCATTTGTCGGTGGTATGCCGATTTCAAACACGGTCGTATAGTCACAAATGATGCTGAACGCTCTGGTCTTCCAAATGAAGCAGTGACTAAACAAAATACCAACCAGATCCAGAAAATCGTGAAGGAAGATCGGAAGGTAAAAGTGCGCGACAGAGCTGAGATTGTGAAGATTACAACATGTAGTGTTTTCACTATTTTGCATCAAAATTTGGCCATGAAAAACCTTTTTCCAAATGGGTGCCATCTTTGCTAATAGTTGCTCAAAAGTAACAACGTATCAATGTTTCAGAGCGCTTTTTTCGTTATGTGATGATGGATGAAACATGGGTTCACCATTTCACTCCGGAATCCAATCAGCAAGAAATTTGACTGAAATGATGAAGTAATCGCAGCATCAGAAGCTTATTTTGAAGCCAAAGATAAAGCATTGTACACTCATGGAATAGAAAAGTTAGAAAAACGTTGGAGGGAGAATTTTGTATCGCAGAAGAGAAGAGAAAGTTGTATCGCAGTTGAAGGAGAGTACGTTGATGAATAAAAAATAATTTTATCAGAAAACTTTGTTTTAGAATTCAGTATCGGTACTTTTTGAACCACGTGTTACCTATATGCAATTATCAGCCGTTCCGCGTAGTTTTACCGGCGTTTATGGCCTCTGCTCAGCTCCTAAGGATCGTAACGTGATGATACATAGTCTATAACCTTCCTTGATGAATACTTTATCCAATACAAAAAGAGTTATTCAAATCTGACTTATAGTTTCAGAGCTTACCGCGTTTAAACAAACAAACAATCAAACAAATAACCCCTTTAGCTTTATTATCTTACTAATATTATAAAGACGAAAGTTGGTGAGGATGTATTGATGGATGGATGGATGTTTGTTACTCTTTCACGGAAAAACGGCTGATCAAATCTAGATGAAATTTGGTCCAGAGATAGATTATAGTGTGGAATAGTACACAGGCTTTTTATCCTGGAAAATATACGGTTCTCGTGGGATAGATTTCACCAACATTTCCATCCGAACGAAACCGCGGACAACAGAAACGGGTATTAGTACACAGTGTGTAAGT
Organism: Euplagia quadripunctaria; assembly: GCA_963859945.1. Classification (NCBI taxonomy): domain Eukaryota; kingdom Metazoa; phylum Arthropoda; class Insecta; order Lepidoptera; family Erebidae; genus Euplagia; species Euplagia quadripunctaria. Next base: position 5,945,179 of record OY982578.1, on the reverse strand, counting down.
TTGAGCTACGCGAAAAACTTACAAAACCTCTTTCTGTTTATACTTATCACAATTTAAAAGTCAGTTCATCATAAAAATACGAGATTAAGGCTTTATAGTCATTAGTTTCATTTGACTCTACCCAATGTACACCTTACAACCGTAGGTATTCTTTTTGTGCGGTACGGTGAATGACCTTAAACGTTCGGCGCCGTGAAGACCAGCTGATTGCGTAAAATGTTTAAATGTTGTTTGATTGATTACATTGCAGTTTTTGGCCATATCCGGTATTTATTACATTTTTTTCGGTGAGATCTTGTTTACTCATTGTGGTATGTATCACTTTTAACCACAAAATGTAAAATTAAAAAAAAATAGGAATTTCTGGCAGAAAATCCAATGATTTTCGACTGAGAATCATGGTTTCCTTGTACGAGATTCAATATCGAATAATAATAATATAAAAATCCGAGAACTAACAAACATAGATACATTTATAGATTGTATACTACTCTCTCGTATGTACAGTAGCGTACAATTATTCTTAAGAGTTTCCTGCAGGTGTAGGCAGATAATAATTGTGTATATTTTTTGTTCATCATTCATTTTTAATTTGTATCCTTTATTTTTTCCCCTGTCTTTTTGTCACTATTATTTCGGTGGTGAGGTGTCCTATAAATGATTACTTTTCAAGTTTAGTTGCTGATTAAAATTGTACATTTATTAACATGAGGATATGAGCACTATTGCTTACTGTTCATTGAACAGTGTTCAACCTGGTTTCGGAGTTCATTTAAAGGGTACCCTTCTGCCTTCCCAAGGAAGAAGTTCGGTTTGTATTTATTTTTTATCGTATTCGTTTATGCTCTTTTCTATTGATTTCGTTGGAGTTAATAACAAAATAAGATAAGAATTTGAAATAAAAACATGGCCAGTCCTGTATAACAAGCTCTAAAAATTATTTGTTTTCAAGATCTTTTCTAATTCTATGGAAAGAAGATTAATTCACTACGCTCATTAGTATTTGGTGAAAGGTTCTGATTATACCTTAATTATTAATTTAATGTTTATTACTTATATAATTTCGAAAATCCATTAATTCAGGTTCAGCTGTCAGCGAATAGGAGAGGCGGCTGTTGTACAGCTCAATTGGATTAATTGAGAGAACGTCAGTTATACACACACAGACACACATATAAAGAAAATTTAAATTTGTGTTCTACACGATCATAATCAAACTGTCCCAAATTTAAGGGATGCAAGTAAAAAAAAGGGACATAGGAACGCTTACACACGATTCTAAGTCAACTTATAGCATTTGATATTACAGTAAAGAGAAACCCGTCTATAATTCCATTTCAATTGCAAATCCATTCACTCAGCTCAAACCTAAGTTCATTCCGATTTAACAATAACATCATTAAATTGTAAGTGTATTAATCGTACATAACAATGGATTACTAAATTTAAATGTCAAAAAGCTTCTTTTGACATTTCAATTTAAAACTAAATAGAATTCAAGTTTTTGCTTTCATAACCTTAATACTCAAAGCCGTGAGGCAATTGTCGAACAAAAACGTTTTGCGTAAATTTTGCATTCTTACTTCCTAGCTTAGGTTTAATGATGGAATACTCATAATTTCAGCCATTTTTTGTTTGTAACATCCAAAATTATTATTGTTAATCTGTTAAATATATTTTTAATAATATTTGGTAAAATTTGGTTAGAACCCTTTCACTTTATCCGACACGTAATCAATGTGAGACAGATTGATTACGTAAGGCGATCTATTACGAAGCGAACTTGTAACTTAGCCAATATTACACAGTATTGCAAAGGCCGATATTATGTTTGAGAAATAAAAAAACAGCCGTGGCATTTAAAATTAAAAATATGACCAAGCACAGAGAGTTTCTCTTGTTAGCCAAAGTTAAGTGTACCTCAAAAGAAATTGATGGCATATTTTCTTCTGTGGTGGACTTGAGTTCTTGTATTATTGCACGTAACGTTAATAAAACAAGCAGAATGATGATAACAGGGCCTTTGCGGTCAAAGCCGTACTATCTCAGGAATTTCGCCCGAATACATGAGAAAGTCAAAACATGTTCATGCATTAGTTGGCGCTGAGCCAGCTTGCATGTTGCCAGTAAACTCGGCTAGTGTACTCTGATGAAGTAAAACTAAATATCATTCGTTTGTTGGCGTTGTTGCGAGTTTTGTTGATTTAGTTTTAGTTATTTTGGTAAATGTAACGTATAAAAGTTTGCATCACAGAAAAGTCATTAATCATTTATCTTCAATAGGATTTTTATATTTTTAAATGTTATGTTACAAGCAATTGTTGGTTAACCAAAAAAAAAGAAACAGTCATAGGACTGCACGTCAAAAGTGAAAACATAACTTCACAATGTATTTGCATATACATACACACACATACACACACATCTGTATATATATAATTAGGTAAAAAATAAAAAGTAGGTAATATCATACATATCTTAATGTATACATAGGGTACACTGGAAGTTCTGCGCTCCTGGCCGCTCATAAATGTTTGAATTTCGAATGTTATATTTTTTTAAATATAAGAAACTCGGCTCCGTCTTACGAATTTTCGATCAGGTCACGTGTCCTGACGCGAGTTTAACATTTTTACCCATCCCAAAAAGTGCACAAAGCCGCTAAAGAAGTTTTCACTTCAAAAAAAATCAAATGCGCATTCCTCTTTTTCGGGCTGCCTACTCTCAAACAATAGAGTTATGTCTGTGATGATGTAATGAAATGTTACTGATTCCTTTCTAAAACTAAGATGGTATTGTTTACCATCGTGTCGCCTATGCTCGTTAAAAGGAAAAATACCGTAGCTAAATCACACGCGATGCCAACTCTGTTGATAACGTTATATTATGCCAAGAATATGTATACATAATACGCTCATGAAGAGTTCTGATACTGTCTCTTAACATACGATCATTTTAGCAGTCTTCAATCTTGTTCAGTTCCGAATCGAGCGTTTCTGCTTTGAGCGATGATGAACGTCCTGAGTTTTGCCTTTCTTCAGAGATAAAATGTATTTTAAATTCTTTAACACTGTAATGAAAATATTCCAAATAAGTATTTAATGCAAGTATCTGTGGGTTATACCGGTCAAGTCCACTGATATATTGATTATGACCGGAATGCAGCCCTTATTCCGGATCGGTAAGGTCTCCAGGCTGTTTCTTTCTGTAATTTTTGTAAAGGGTGTATCGATTATTATCGTTCACTTGAATATTTCGGGATCCTCCGTGACCACGGAATCAAATGGGATCGAGAAATTTTACGACACAAGTTTATATTAAGGATATTACTGATTCCTTCCGTTTCTTTGGTAAAAAGAAGCTGGCAAAAATTTGTGTTCAGTCGCGAATGTTAATGCACAAAACACACAAAAGTTGGTTTTATTGGCCTTTTCAGCTTTCGATTCGAAAGTTTTTTTCAAAGGATGCACAGGGCTGGATTAAACTTCAGAGAAAGGTAGTCATCAAAACATATATATATATATATGTTTATAAAACAAAAATGTGTTGATCGTCTGTTCCAAAGAAGGAAGAAGAAGAAGTGCCAAACAATCATCGTTCGAGGAATATATCGGCAAAAGTGGTTAAACATTTTCCCACAGTTTTTCTTTTAACAAAGACAAGTGATGAAAAACTGAGTAAGTTGAAAAAGTAGTAGTAGTAAGTAATTTACAAGCTACATCTAGTGTACCTACCTATATACTTGTGTCTTATGTATAGTTTTTTTTTATCAGATTACTAGCTGCGCCCCGCGGTTTCACCCGCGTAAGTCCCTATTTAAGTTTTCTTTAATTTTCTAATTTTTCTCGCAACTTTCTTAATTTTTTCTTTCATAAGAATCTCCTGACAATAACAAACACAAAAATAAAGAATTAGCGAAATCGGTCCAGCCGTTCACGCGTGATGCCGTGACTAAGGGAAATAGGGATTCATTTTTATGTACGAGTATATAGATGAAATCATTTACCAACCAAAATTACTTGAGTCGAGTGCTTGCAGTGTTCTTTATAGACCGTTTGCTTATTATTGCTTTGTGGTCTCCTGCTTTACTAAGGAGTAAACTGGGCTATTAATTTCTACTAACTGCAATGTATTCTATTAGCACTTTCCTAGGACAGTGCTGTTGATCTTGATATACCGAAATCAAAAAGTACTGATTGAGCACCTATTTGCGTGCATTGCACATGGCCAATGGGAACAAAAGCTTATTCAATTCCACGATAAGACACTTAACTGGAAGTCTAAGTTAACATCGCTGCTAACATCTCGTGAAGTCTATAAAGTCCAGGCTTTAATTACTGCTAAGCAGCTTATTAAGTTAACTTAGTAAAACTTCACTACAGAAACCTAGCTCTAGGAAACTTACATCGAATCCTTTGGCCACTGTTGGCTATGGCAAGGAGACACGAATGGATCCCTTTTCATTCCTTTTAAGTAAATAGAACATTTTCTGTATATTTTCTTAATAGACTTAAGTTCTAGGAATTTCCAATTGAATGTTTTGGCCACTATTGATGTTAATTTCATTAAGTACGGGAATAAATAGTTTCTATTTTAATAAGTTTCAGTAAATAAAAAAATATATTCTATTTATTTTGTCCATAATCTATCTCTTTTTTAAGGACCTAATAAAATAATTTTCCTTCTGCTGAGTTGAGCTAACATTATAAGAAACTTTAAATGAATTGAATTTTCAGTTATTTCATTTACATTACTAGTATCTTACTGACAACCGACCTGTGCACTCGTTTTAAGGCAGATTTTAGTAGTTTTTTTTTTGCAATAGTCGTAAAAATTAGTTTGACTCGTCGACTAACGCACTCTTAAAAAATGCAGGACAATGAGCAGTAAATCTTGCATGAAAGTATAAAACAAGCTAGTTAGTATAGTTTCTGAAACCTAATAACATTGCGTTTAATATAAAAAGCCGCCGAACCACGAAAATTTAATATAGCTTCACTTGAAAATTTTAAAGAAATACGTTTGTAGTTTTTAGTTTGTTACGAATTCATAGAATATGCAAAAGTCTCGTGTGCTCAGCTTCAGATGCATGCTTGTGCTGACACTTGCAGCTTTGCTACGAATAAAACAAATTTCGCTACAGAATGCATGAGGCTATGTCACATGCAGCATTTGCATAAATGCTTTTAGCACGTTATTGAAAACTATTATTTCTTTTTCCTTGAAATTTGAATACTTTGTCCTTAGTTTTCCTTGTGCTATTGTCAGGTCCTTAAAGATTTATTTATTTATTTTCCACCACAGAGTCCATAACAATTATATACAGATAAAGTGTAACAATTTCTACAAATTATTTAGTAGATTGTCAGGGTGGACTGGAGCCTAAACTAGGAAAACCCTATATTTCAGGCCTCCAGGGCACTCTCCCGTGTCTATGCGTGTGCGTGTGCGTGTACGTGGGCGTGTGCGTGTGCCTGTGCCTGTGCGTATGCGTGTCACATTTCAATGAGAGGTGGTGGTGGCGGTCCCTTAGCTGCTTTAATACAAAATAAACAACATTAGCATACTTTGGTCCTGGGTTGGTTTGGAGAATATAGAAGCTTATCCGAAGTTTGGATGGATGGATGGATGGATAGATGGATGGATGAATGTTTGTTACTCTTTCACGCAAAAACCACTGAACCGATTGCGATGAAACTTGGTATGTAGATAGCTGGAGACCTGGATTAACGCATGGGCTACTTTTTATCCCGATAATCCTACGGGATCGGGACTAAGCGGGTGGAACCGCGGGGTGCTGCTGGGATATTATAAAAATAACAACGGAAGATATTTTTCAACTTACACATAGCCAGCATGACGGACTTGTGACCTTTCTTTATCTGAAGAGTCTTCTGTGTCCAGCACGCATTGATATTGTTTAGCTATTATGTTCCATATTGAACGTATATACAAAGTAATAATATACGTAGCAAAGAAAACCACTTACAAGCATCCAGACTAAAAAGGTTATTATGTCTGTCTGTACGATATTACAATGAAATCCCAATTAGTATTATTTCAGTTTGCGTATCGTTTCAGTATTAAATTAAAAATACATCTCAAAGCCTACTTCAACAGTTATAACTACTTGAAGTCAAAAATGCGTCGATGTTAAACTGCTTTACTGGCTCGATATTTCAAAAATAAAATAAAGCTAGTGATGGGGACTTTACTACATGAGATGTACTTTAAAGTCAAAACTAATAGGATCAGGCGCGTTCGTTGTTGTTGGAAAGGAAGTTGGCTCAACAGTTTGCGTTATTTGTTCTAAATCTACATAAATATGATGAGATTCATTTTCTAGGCAACAGATAATATGGCACTAGAGCACAGTCGTCTTCTGATCCAAAAAGAAAATATTAATTTAAGTTTAACAGTCTTATGAAAATAGCACGTATAATTTTTAACCGACTTCAAAAAATAATAAGGTTCTCAATTCGACTGTATGTTTTTTTTTATGTTTGTTACCTCAGTACTTTCGACTGGGTGAACCGATTTTGATGATTCTTTTTTTATTTGAAAGCTGGTGCTTCCCGTGTGGTCCCATTTCAATTTGGTCCAGTTCTGACAATGGCATTCATGAGAAAACCATATATAAGTCTTTTATGGAATAGTTTTTTTTATTGAAGTCAATTTTTTTTTCGAAGAATTATCTCAAAATTGTTAATAGAATCAACCCACGGTTGGTTGGTTTTTTATTTTGTTTAGAGCAAAAGTAAATTACAGTAATTTAATATTTTTTCGGTCTGATGCCCGCCACCTCAACAGCCTCACTACTTCCTGAAAGGTGATCCTACTCAGGTCACATTTCAATGAGAGGTGATGGACGGTCCCTCAGATCAAAGAAATATTTGATCTGTGGACGGTCCCTTAAGCTGCTTTAATACAATATAAACAACATTAGCATACTTTGGTTGGGTTTAAACTAATTACTTTCAGAGTTTACCAAAGTATGTAAAGGAGGTTTTACAATGGAGTAATCAATTACGTCAGTATGCAGTATGCAGCGGTGGCGGAAGCCGGTCGAGTGCCTGGTTCCGTATACTAACGTCGCGCCGCATTGCGGACGGAACTAGATATACATTCGTTGTGCTTATTTTATTGGCTGTAAATTTTTCTTCTTTTATCCCACGTTCGAACCTAATACGCTGCTCACGTAAACTAACTCCTAGCACAAACATTTAGTTCGGAGGTTCAACGGAGTAAAATTTTAAACTTTTTATAAAAATATTAATATAATAACAAAACGTCTAGCAACCGTCATTACTGTAACGTTCTGACTTTTTAACCGATTTTAAAAAGAGGAGATTCTTGATTAGATTTAACTGTTTCAGGTTAGTAGAAAATTATACACATTGATGTACAAAAAAAGGATTACGAAGTCAAATGTTAGTTAATAAATGTACTATTTCGCCGCATTGAAATCCGATTTTCTTAAGGGCGAAATAGATCTGATTGATTTCTTTTTTTAATTTTGATGTAACAGGAAAAAGCATTTTGTGATCAAGTTTATTGATGGAAGAAGATAACAAGAGATAAGATAAGAGATAGAAAATTTTAAACAGTCTCGTGTTAGTGCCTGGCTATAACACGAATGATTTTTTTTATAAATACTTGGATGACGTCCCGATATGTAGTGTAAGAAATAAAAACTTAGTCCTTGTAACTCAAAATTGTCATATCTTGGTTGTAGTGTTTGGCCAGAAAATCCCGGTTCACAATGGCTAACAAATTTGCCAACGCCTTTGTTTACTTATTATTTGAGGAAGGAAGGTGACACTAAGATGGCGTGTTTGTCTAACGCGCTCAATTCTCGCGCTCGTTTCTTCCGAATGCACGGGGACGATTTCGCCTCGCTACGAGTTTGTCGGTCTGTCTGGTAACAGCCGCAGGTAATCTGTATAATATCACATTAATAGGTTGTATGTTGAAGATAGCTTTCAAAGTACTATTCATTGTTTAATTCATACTTGCTGTGTGTATACAATAAACTTACTAACATAATTCGCATTAAACCTTGAATTAACATCTTTAATTTTTGTTACACAACCAACCTTTAGGGTAAATATTCACCCCAAATCTATATATATATATATATATATATATATATATATATATATAGCTGTTCGTTAGTCTCGCTAAAACTCGAGAACGGCTGGACCGATTTGGCTAATTTTGGTCTTGAATTAATTGTGGAAGTCCAGAGAAGGTTTAAAAGGTGAATAAATATGAAAATGCTCGAAATTAAATAAATCTATCTATCTACTAGGCTACTTTTTATCCCGATATTCTCACGGGATGGGGACCTACGCGGGTGAAACCGCGGGGCGCTGCTAGTGGAAAATAAAAATCTATTAAAGTAACATTTCTTATTGCCTAACTTATTACATTATCCTATAATAAAGAGCATATTTAGTAACTCCTAATATGTTTAATTTAACGGATTGTGACAAAAGTCAAAGTAAATAATATTTTGTACTCCTCCAGTTTCCAAAACCGCTAAACATGTTCTTCAACTTAAAAGATTTTAACACGATCGAAAACGCGTCCGTCACACTCACACCCCTAGTTTTGTAGACGTCTATAGACTACCGTAACCGTGTTATAAAGAAAATAACATGTAATAACTGTTAAAACATCCGCAAAACTAACAAAGCTTCGGCAAAGTAATAAATCTTTATAATAATATATACTAAACCACATTCAGCTCAAATGTATTAGAACGCAATGAAAATTAATATCACGTCATTGCAACTTATTTATTTCATCCTTCACAGAAAATAGAACCAATGACTAATTCATTGCACACGACTCCCTATTTGCTCCTCATAATTGAATGAAAACGAGAGAACAGCTAGGAGAACCCCGAAAAACGTCTGTTTGAACAATACACACGATAAATAACACACACCCCTTAGAGAACCCTACGATCCCCATAAAAAGCACCCACATTTTTTTCGAACAATGAACATTGTGGAAGAATTTCATATGAAGATGCTATTTTTCAAAACCGCTTGACCCGGTTACAAGCGTTAACATAAATTTTTACTATGTTATAAAGTTTTTTTGACAATGACCTCAATGGTAATAACTGTGAGATTGAATGCGATTGATACTATTATAGACTGTACTATGTTGGTCGAAGTTTTATCATAACTAATATTACAAATACGAATATAGGTTTGTTTGTTACGCTTTCTCAATTTATTATCATCAATTATTTGCTACACCTTGTCAGGGATGCAGATAAGAACATACCTTACATCCAGAAAAAAAGTTGAAGAACAGAATTGATTGACATAATATACGTTAACGCGATTAAACCGCGGGCATAAGCTCTTTGATAAGCTCATATCGGCTGAGTGTCGCGCGCCGGCTATTTTGTGTAATATTATTACAGCTAATCTCGAGTACAAGTCGCTGTGAGCTAGAGGATTCGATCCTGATCGTATTCCAGTCCCGAAAATTTCGGGATTATATTTGGTCAACCCCGGGATTTATGGGATTAGCAAACATTTAAAAAATTGTTATATTACATTTATTAAGAGGCAAATCCCAGTGGTGGCCATAATTTAGAACGATTAATAAATGTTTTTCTCACACTTTTGATCGAACAAAACGCGCGTTTGGAATGCAGATAAAGTATAGTATATGTATGTAAGTATATTTTTTTCTTGAAAAGGAGATTTTTGTTTAACTTTGTTGAAGTTTACAGAAAAGTGTGGTCAAATTTTATGGTCGTTTAGTAGAACCCGTGATAATCAAAAAGCGCTTATAATTGTATGAAAATTCGTGATTAATATATTTTTTTAATTACTACAATTATTCCACAAATTGAACTTGAAAATTAATCAATAAATAAAGTAATATTTTGCAAGAGAGAGGGTCGAACTTTATGGAAATGTCCAGATTTAACAGAAAAATTACATGAAAATTGATGTATTGTTTAAAAATGTGTACATCAGAAAAAGGTTCAATCTCAGAAGATCCATTGGCCAGATCCATAATGGATCTAGTGACAATTTTTTTTCTCATTGGATCCCGATTTCAAAATGTGGATCTACTGAGATTTTTTTTATAATAATAATTTTGACTTGTCTAGTGGTCAGTGACCCTGACTGTTGAGCCAGAGGTCGTGGGTTCGATTCCCACCCAGGACAAATAGTTGTGTGATGAGCATGATCCTTTGTCCTGTGTCTGGGTGTCATTTATCTATAATATGTATGTATTTAGAAATATATAAGTATGTTTATCAGAAGTCTGGTTACCATAGTACAGGCTCTGCTTAGTTTGGGATGTGTGAAGTCATTATTAATATTATTTTATTATTAATCGGACGTCTTGAAGTTGGTGAACATTGTGTTAAAAGATTCCGTTATAGATATAGGTCATAATTAGCATACATACATATTCATGACATATTCGAAAAGTATATATTTTTTCACACGCTTTATATTAAGTACCTGGGACACCGAGCTTTGCTCTGTAGCTTTTTGTAAAATCGTATTTTTTTTTTGTAAAATTGCATTTTTACAGGAAATACAACCATGCAGTTGAACTTAAAATGCGAAACTGTATCTGTATTCAAAATTTCATCAAAATCTGTGACAGTACGCTTTAAAGGTTATGAAAAATATGTCGATCTAATGTGAGATACATATATCATTAGATCCATCATGGATCTAGCCATTGGATCTTTTGAAAATAAAAATCTCAGTAGATCCACATTTTCAAATCAGGATCCAATGAGAAAAAAAATTGTCACTAGATCCATTATGGATCTGGCCAATGGATCTACTGAGATTGAACCCAGAAAAATCATTTTCCGAATATTTTTTATAGCTTTTTTTTCAGGCTAAAATGTGACCACTCACTCCCTTCTGCAACACTTTGTATAACGCTTAGTTTTTATTATCTGTTTACAATTCCGGTACTATCCGGTATTAGTTAAAAGATCCGGACACGAATCCTCTTCTGTCAGAACACACGTGTAAGTGATTCAGTAACAATTACGGTCGTTTTGTTAAATGTCATATCTTACACCATCATAGCATAATTATATACAAAAGGTAATTAGTTGTTGTCTTGTAATGTATCTACCTAAGTAGGTACATATTGTAATTAACTGATATGACATTCAACTCAGTAGTAGTTCAACAACAAAGTAAAATATAAATTTTAGCACTTTTATAATTAACTGAATGTCTTTTGTTTTTAATGTTTTATTCAAATAGAAATCAAATCATTCTTAAAATTTGTTGCAGAATAAGGCTCAGGCCTAAGGCCTAAGGCTCAGGAAATTCGGAAAGTCCTATTGTGATTAACGAAATTGCTGATTTCTATTTTTAACAAACTTACGAATATTAAACCACGGCCAACAAACAAAAAGTGCTGTGCCCGCGATGGCGATGGCGTAGGTACACGTGAACTGCGGTAAATAAGTAGTACAAATAATAATTATATTTTGCTATCGTCCAAAAGCTAAAAATGTAACTAAAAAACTTGTCCATGATTCATCCAGCAAATTATATGTTTAAATATAATTTATCAATGGAAATTAATTCTCAACGCATATATTTTAGAATTCATTTTTCACAAACAAAAAAGTACAATGCCAGCCATATTTGAAATGCAAACTTTTTTAAGTCTACAAAGATATAAGTGCTACCTATAATTGCTGAAGAATTGAAGGAAATTAAAACGTACATTATGGTTAATTTTCTAGTCTCCAACAGTCTTTCTAACGGTTATACATATACATGTACATTGTATATTATACATCCCACTAATATTATAAATTTGAAAGTTTGGATGGATAGATAGATGGATGGATGGATGGATGTTTGTTACTCTTTCACGCAAAAACCACTGAACCGATTGCGATGAAACTTGGTATGTAGAGAGAGAGAGAGAGAGCTGGAGACCTGGATTAACGCATAGGCTTTTTATCCCGATATTCCCACGGGATCGGGACTTACGCGGGTGAAACCGCGGGGCGCTGCTCGTATAAGTATAAAAGCACATTAAGTACGAGTTATGCGGTGTACGCGTGTGGATATTCATGACCATGGTAAAAATGAAAACACAAGGAACAAAGTATAAAATTGTGCACCTTTTGAAGCAAGAATGAAAATGGCGGATGACTCCCGGATGGCGGGGAAAATGAAATATGGCAGCCGCAATGCTCGTCCCTTTGGTCCGGCACGTTCGTTTACATAACACAATACATAATATATCTTGAACAATATAAGTTCTATTTCTTAAAAAGGGTAATAACAAAGTTAGAATTTTATTTTAGTTCATTGCGTAGGTGTAAAATATATCAAAGATCTTTGAAATGCTAATAAATTAAAAAAAAATACAAATAAATAACAATATATCAGTTTGAAGATAGTGGAAAAACTAAAATAATGCTTTTGAAGTGATTTTTTATTGTTTCATATTGAATGTTCCGTGCCTAGCGTAGACTATTTTCAACTATATTGTCATCTGGCCCTGTGGCGCAACGGATAACGCGTCTGACTACGGATCAGAAGATTCCAGGTTCGAATCCTGGCAGGGTCGCAGGATTATTTTGAATTACATTTTTTTTTCTTTTTAATTTCCTACACTAAGATTAAATTTTGACTATATGACTTTTAGACATATTTAATTTTTTTTTTTCCAAACATTTCGATCACATTTCGTAGTATGCATTTTAAAATGTTTTGCTGTAAACATACCTATACATAATTATCTTACACACATTTTTGTTTTTTCTTTTTTGGGAAAATTCGAATAAAATTTGGCGATTTAAAGTTTATTAAGTAGTACCTGAATGGTATTCATTAAAGAAAATTAAAACAGTAGGATGTAAACTCGCAATAATGTAAATATATTATGGTATATTTTTCTTTGTTTTTTTAAGTGGACCTGTTTGTGGGATGTTATATGTATATAATAATAGGATTGCCAACTTTTAGATATCAAATATCATATTGACTCACATAAAACTAAGAAGGTAGCAGAAATAGATAAAAAATAAACTTCAATAAAAATGTTTTTTTTTTAAATCTAAAGTAACACGAACATAAATGCATATCCACAATCTGACTGGGACTCGGCACTAAAATCACATGGTCGGTCGCGGGACCCTATAGCCTGGGAAATAAGGACCGAGGTGTATTATTGTAGATTATTAAACGAAGCCGATCTATAGACACCCAGACAGACCTCGTATCATCTGATATGCTATATTTTAATCTTTATATTCGGTCCCCTAATGTAGTACAATACCACTACAAGTCAGGGGCGGATCCAGATTGCAAACTCGGGGAGGGCGATTCGGACAAGATTTGTCGCTTACTAAAAAAACAAAGGTCCCAAAAGTAAATATACTTTCAATAAAAATTTACCTATACACCATTCGATTGATATATTCCAAGAAAAAAGAAAAAATAAATTAATAAATTATTTTCCGTATGTTTGTTAGCTATTTCCAGGATATGGAATAAATATATTAAAAGGTCACAAGATTGTGGGGTTATTAAATTCTTTGGTTTAACATTTTGGAATTTTACTTTGGGAGTGGCGATCGCCCCTATCGCCCCCCCTCCCCTCCACCCTTGGATCCGCGCCTGCTTCAAGTAGGTATAATATATACTTTTAATCTCTCGCGTTCCATGATATAATTATGTATTACACGCGAATTAACGCAATCACGAAATCAGACAAGGTCCAGGTCAACCTGTGACCATGGCTAGTGTAACCTGGTCGAAACGTCAGGCAATTCAGAGGCACGTGTAAATACGTATAAAATATGGTTGGTAACCGTAGAACGCAATTATGATATCATTTAGCAGCAAATGTCAGAAGTAAGTCTATGCTAATACAATGATGCCATGCCATATTTATGTAACCATTCCGTAATGATAAAAAAATGTACATGTATAATTATTCTCATTGAATATGTAAGTCCGCAATTAGTTAGGAGTATATTAATGAAGAATTTAAAGTATCTTATAACAAGTTATAGGTGAGTTATCTATACCTACTCATAATCTAAATATATAAAAATCAATGTATGTTTGTTTATCCCCTATGCGTTCTGAAACCATGGATCAGATTGTGATGAAACTTTGGTATTCTGGAGACGCCCGCGAGTTGCAGCGCACGCCGGGTGCAGCTAGTATATAATAAATCTAATGAGTTTTTTTTGTTTGAAACTATCAGTCAAATTTGAATAATTCTTTTTGGATTGGATGGAGTATTCATTGAGGAAGGTTATAGGCTATGTAACATCACGCTACGGCCCTGCCTGCCTGCCTAGGTGGAACTGCGGTGAACTGCTAGTCAAATTATAATGAACGTAGGTAGTAAAACGAACAAGCGTGCAAGCATTTCATATCTGACTTATTTGTGTGTTTATCTTGTCAGTCTTGCTGTTTATGTGTCTTCATCTGGTTTTATTTTTCAAATTTTGTTGAGGAATCTTAGTATTCTTTTTTTATTTATTCCTTAGGGATTGTCCATTAATCACGTGAGGCTCGAAATGGGTGAGAGGGGGTTCGGTAAAATCACGGAATATCACAAGGGGGGTAGGGGGGTGTAGTGAGATATCACGTGTATTTATTTTTTGGTAGAACGCGCGATTATGTCTGTATTTAAAGATAATATTTAAAAAAATGTAAATATATTTTGTACTTAATAAATACGCGTGATTTTGGGTAAGGGGGGTGGAGTCAGTCTAAAATCTCACCACGTATCACCAGGGGGAGGCGGAGGGGTTAAAAAGTTGCTATTAATACATCACGTAATTAATGGACGACCCCTCAGGCCCTAAGCAGACGGTTAGCATTTAAATTGCACGCCAGCTGCAAATTTGCAATTTGTTTTGCTGTTTTTGTGCAGTTAATGGAAGTGCATCGAGACTGCTATCCGACTGCGCAGTTCGCTTCCAGTCCGCGTGCATATAGCATGCAGTTCTGAAAAAAAAAAAAAAAAATTTATGTGTTTATGTGTGAGAGCCTACTCCATAAACAGGCCCCTGTAGTATATCATCTGCCGTTACTTGCCTCTGTTTTAATCACACCCCTTTTTGAATTAAAAGAACTTACTAGCGCGTATGCAAGCGGAGTAGAGGCTGACGTATGCTTTTGGTTCATAAGCTTAGAGTGATTTAGAGTGTTCTGAGTGTAGTAATATCTAAAACGTTACTGAAGATTTATTCCATGTTACACTTGAAATAAGAAATTTATTTAAGTGGACTCACATCTCACATCTTGTGCAGTGAGCACAAGATGTGAGACAGCTTGCTTTCTCAAATCGACGAAGGCCGCTCTTAAATTTATCATACATAACAAACTGCTCTTAGCTTGGATTGGTTCCAACAGACTTACCACCTGGGGTTGTTCCCTGCACGTTAAAACAGCGTATTGCGGTTTTCCTTTTCTGCTGATAGGGATGCTAGGAAAAGGGAAAAAGGGTTGACAACGTACCAGTTATACCTCTTGTATATAATTATGAATGCGTACGGGAATCAACGCACTCACGTCATATGTAGTAAAACAAAATATATATATATATATATATACCTTTAAATTGCCTGACGTTTAATACCTATTACGTTATCACGCTAATTCCCATACATACATAATTATATATATCTTCCAGTTAGTGTACTTATTGTGATATATGTATGTGACTAAATAGTGGGTACCTGGACATAAGTTAGAATAGTTCGTGTTATAACGCCCTGTAACGGCCAGCTAGTCTGCGAAAATACATCCAGGAGTGAAGTTGTCGTTTTATTACGAGTCCCGGCATCCAGACTTCTCCCGATATTCTTTAGTGGTGACAAGTACATATAATCCTACGTGCTATTACTAGTAATTAGTTCCGGTACCTATCAATTTGAAATATAATATAATTTCAAAGTTCACAGTGACGATTGGCGGCCTCTCCAACCACAAAACAAATTGTACATGATGAACATGATGATACATGAACATACGGGTACGTGACCCCGGCCTCTTCGAGCTACTGCAGTCTCAGTCCCGTTCCTCACCCGAGACCTGCATTCCCTACCCTAGCTTCCTTCCCCTACCCATTTTCCCTATGCCAATGTACCTTGTTAATTTTTTTCCCGTCTTAAAACGATAATATTCCCGCGTCAGGCAGGCGGCCGGCCATAAAAATAATCAGCCAAAACCTCGTGCAGTGTGAAAATATATTGCGCCGACCGCCGAGGGTAGATAGATGATGCTATCATGGAATGCGAAAATTTAAAAGTTGATACCTCTTGTCTTGCGGGGGGCTTAATACCGGTAACTGCTTACTTTGTTACCTCAAATACCTACTAATACATTCCTTAACCTCTATTTGCTTTCTGTAAACCGTAGAAAAACATTATAGTAATAGAGTAACTATTATCTTATCTGTGGTAATAGCAGTAATAGTAATAGTATTCTTTATTGTGGATCATAGGTAGGTACATAATACAGAGAGATAGTTTACGTTACCTTGAACAGCTACGTCACGCGCATTTCGCGTACAATAGTTACATGCATTAAAGAATAATATAAGTTATGTCAATATGTCACAGAAATTGTTAACAGGCAATAATGATGTAAAAATAGAGAATACTGAACACATCATGATTTGGGTACTTATAGAGTATTATAATAATTATGTACTTTGTAGTTAACGGCGAGAGTTCTCTCGTATAGCCGAAATTTACTTGTAAGTGGTTAAATGTATGTTTGCTACAGTCTCCTCAATATCGTCTATTTCTCGTTCACGTATAGTTATCAAAAGTATTTTTCAATGAACGACTAACTGTATTTATAAAGTTGATGTACACGTCAAACGTTTTAACCTTATGGTATTCGAGGAATTTCTTTTGTATATCCAGTTGGAGAATATGTAACGGATATTTTTATAGTACGTAAACATTTCACAGAATAAGCAGAAGTTTCCAGCAATTCTGAGTTATCTACAGTTACTCGTTGAAAATAGCGCTGGTAAATCCACAGAAAGTGTGAACTATCTATTTTCATCTGTTTATTAGTAAAATGCTCATAGGCCGTCGTCATCGTAGATAGGACCTATGTATAATATTATCTTAAGTACAAGAGGATGATTCTTCTCAATATTAAGCGGGTGGAAGACGCACGAGCTTTAAACTCGCGGTTTTAAAATACGCGTAGTAAGTACGCGTATTTTAAACGGTACGGCACGAGGTCGACGACACGACGAACTTAATCATACTGTTCCACGATGTCGAAAACCAAGGAGCTCTTTATGTTATTTAGGAGTAATATCATATTGCGTTATGAAAAACAACAAAAGATGTAGCAGAATGGCTAACTAAAAGACAGCGTTTATCATATATGCATTTAAAGAACAATAACATCAGGAGAAAGGTGACATTTGGAATTATTTACGTTTGCCTGAGCGTATTGTATGAAGACCTCTTAAAGTTCCATTTAGTTTCACTTTTCTTAAAATATCGAGTAACTTATTGAAAGTTTCTGATTTCTTATTTTTACTTCTGTAGTCGTTGTTTTTAATTCGTCGCAGACATGATGTTTTTGCAATAAATTATATTTTCTTTCTTTCTTTCTTTCTTCTTCTTACATACCTAACTACGAAAACATTCTATGAATTCTGTTAAGAACTCATGTGAATAATGATGAAAATCGCTCATTTCCAAAAAGTAAGTAGTAAACCCGTCACACGTCCATCCGATTTTGATTTATAAACAAAATGAGGGACGACTCACGGCTCCCAGTGTTGACAACCATGCGAGCCAAGGCGGGCTATGAACAAAATTTCAGCTCGTGCGTCTGTCACCCGCTTTAGTTTCAGTTACCCCCTTTTAAAGAGATTTTAACACCAAATGCACCTACTCGCATGATACCGATTCTGTTTTGTTTTGTGAAAAGAAGTTTCCGTCCGGATATGGGTTCGACATTCGCCAGCCTCTTTATTGTCAGCATAAAAGAGTGCCGAACAGGCCACACACGTCCGTAAAAAGCCAAACAAGTCCTGTTACATGCAGACATCTGGCAACCCTACCCGTGCAAAGAACACATGCGATTTGTACTAATAAAGATGATGAACTGCTAAAGAGATAAATTAATTTTATAACACAGGAGTTGCTTTTGTATAAATTTTTCCAGTACACATTTACCATGCGAATTACAGAGTTTATCTACCGACTACTGAATGAAACAACGACCCAGTTAAATAATATTTTGCGTGTGATAATTATTTTTCCCAATTAAAGGTCACCTACATGGATTTAAGCTAACAAAGCCTTTGTCTTCTCTGACCATATATTTTAACAAGCTTTTATTTAACTTGTAACGTTTGGGTCAAATCTTGAAATCTGATTTAAAACCACTTGCCCTTATCCTATGGAGTTAAAATTTTCAGTTCCGATGACAATGCATCTTTATGATAAGCATAATATATAGGTACTTATTCAATTTTATGATAGCCTGTTCTAAAGTTCACCAAGACCTATAAAAGCTTCATAATATTGTATTAATTTATTCATTGTATCTTCTTATTAACGTGACTAGTCGTTACCCGCAGTGTCACCTGCGTTTATGGTCACTGCTCCGCTCCTAAGAGTCGTAGCGTGATGTTACCTGCCTATAAATTTCCTCAATGAATATTCTATCCAATACAAAAATATTTTTTTCTAATCCGATGGGTAATTCCGGAGATTAACGCGCTTAAACAAACAAAGGAAAAAACTCTTTATTATATTAGTATGGGTGTGATACAGAAAGGTCATATTTTGAAGCGGTTTAAAATTTTAATTGGATTTTGTATGCATTTTATTAATGTATTTTATGCCACTTTTAAAGATGTTGTTTGTTTACCGAACATTTACAAACATTATGCGGACAATGTATTAATATATTTTGCATTTAGCTATGGTGTCATTCGTTTCAGCTCTCTCATACAAAATATTAGCTTTATCTTTAAATATCCAGTCGATATTTTCAGTTAGAAAATATATCCATGCTAAAAATCAAGAATGCAAGAATTTACTATTAATAGATCATAAATCATGTCTCGAAATATATTATTCCAGTTTATGATTTTCAGTAACCTTGGAACAGGCAACTAGCTTCACGACTGACTTAGTCTAACTGACTTCTACTCCAATTCAAAAATACCCCAATATTGGTTTAATTTGATTGGTTTGGATTGGTTTTCATTTGATTTGAAACTTTCACGTTTATAATATTAGAAGGATTCAGGAGTCTTGTTTGACATTAACTTGAAAATGAATTGAATTGTTTGTTATAATACGAGTAATGTTAGATTGGTAGATTAAATTGTTTAGCAAATACTTTAAACCTATTTTAAATTATATAAAGTACTTAGTACCTTTATTAAGAACTCCTTTCGATGTGATGTTAGAGAGTGGTGAAAAGAGTTCTAAATCGTGTATCAGTCTTAAGTATTTCTGTCATCTATGTATCTCAATATTTACTTTGCCTTTAAGGTTTAGTGTCTAAATTTAGGTTTTAGACTAAAAATACGTGAAGCGGATTCTTTGTACCCCTTTTAAAGAAAATTTCGCGAACGTAGTAACGTGAATTTTGAACGTTGAACGTGAAGTGCAGAAAACTAAAATTTTTAAACAATATGTCTTGCAACTTAAAAAATCACGTGAAAACGGCTTAATGAAATTACACGCGACTAGTATATGTGATTACCTGTCATGGTAAGTAAGTCTAAACAATGACAGCTCAAGTTATACTGGACAATTAAAAAAACAATGGTCGAAATTCGACTCGATCTCTAGTTTTAATAATATGTTCATGAATGTCTGCCTTCTCTCACTTCGTTTTTCAGTGCGTTTTCCCGCGTGAGATTTTTTTTACCTTAATTTGCTTTACTTTTGCTTAATATTATCTTTAAACTAATAGTTTATTATGTTTGTTTCAGATAAACCTTCGGTTGATTCTGGTATCCGGCAAGACGAAGGAGTTCGTATTCAGTCCCGTAGACTCGGCGGGTGATATTGCAATACATGTCTACGACAACTGGCCTGAAGGTATTATTATATACTACTAGCAAGCGGGCGAGCATGCGGCATCGCTCACGTGTACATATTTATATGTTTTGCACGGAACCCTAATTCTTTTTCCAAAATAAAAGTAGCCTCATTTACTTCTTATAACACCAGCTATCTGCCAGTGAAAGTCCCTTGGAAATCGTTTCACCCGTTCCTGAGATTAGCCGGAACAAACAGACCGACAGGCAAAAAATTTATCGTGCAAATAAATGCATGGGCTTAAAAAAAATCTATTATTTAGACATTACAAACAGACACTTTAATTTTATTTATTTGTATGTATTGATGATATATTTTTTTATAGTTGGGGTTGATTTATTTGTGTAATATAAGTAATAGTTTTCCTTAGTCTAATTGTATTTTGTGTCCGTTAATTTAGTTATTAGTCCTCGCGATACAAGGAACATTCCCTTGTACCTTTTACAACTAAAGTATTAGTTGTAAAAAAAGGAACATAGCTCTTAAATAACGATTTAATTAACTTAGTTTCTAAGTTTTTTCTTTATATCGTACAGCTTTCATATTTGTATATGAATAATATTTTTTTTAATTACGACTGACCTGTACGTCTAAATCGTATCTACAAACTTGCTGTGTGTTCCGAAATACACTGAGAGCACTGTAATGTGTGAAGCCAATTTAGTATACTGCGAAGCCGTTCCTTTATAGTTAGCTATACTGGTTACTGTTTAAAACGGAACGCAGTCCAGTATGCTGTCAGTGGTCAATTCAAGTTAATTGTCAGCCATGTGACAGCACTGAGAGCACCTTACCTCGAGAACTCCAGTGCTCACAGTACAAAAATGGCCACGTTTATGACGTCATATGTTTCTGACAGTATACTGCGGCAGTATACTGTCAGTCTATAACGGAACGAATTTCTCCTCAGTACGAGCAACTCAACAGTGCTCTCAGTGTTTACCGTGTACCGTCTGTATACAGTGTTAACATACCCTTGATAATTTTGTAGATCCACTTATCAGGGAAAAAAATCATTAGAAACCGTGAAATTAAGTTGTCCAGGAATTATTTTCCCTCTTTCTAAAGTTTGATAAGATTCAATAATAGTTTGTGATGCAATTTCACTATTGTAGTCGGATTACGCTTTTGGGTACTTCTGTTTCAATTGTACTGTAAAATGACTATTAAATCGAATCAATTACGCCTATCTCCTCCATAAAGCTAGAATTTGAATACTGTGAGTTATTTACTATGTTTGGGGTGCAATAAATATCTCCTGTCTGGGTGTCCAGGGGATAAGCGGTCGTGGGGCTGCAATGGAGTGTGTTCGCAACATTTATGGAAATCAGCTTACCGTGATGTAGCAGGATGGTGTTTGTAACGGTGCTGCGGGATGGTTTAGGGTGATACGCGAGATACGGGAACATTTGTTTACTGTTTGCCGATCTAGATATATAAAAATGAAATATTTATGAACATCAGATATTTATTAGTAATGCAGGGTTTAAAAGAGGCGCCACTGACGATCGCGATTCGCACTCTAAACCTTATAGCAAGGGAAACAGAAATTTTTTGCTGTGCTCTTAGTGAATTTTCATAAATTTCATGAATCATAAATCATTTATTTGCATAAAACATGTGTAAAAAGGTGTTCCAGTTTAAAATTTCCGCCATATTCTACCTCAGCGGGTGTGCAAATTTCCAACATTTAGTCATACCTACTTTTAAATCAATAAAATTTTTAATCAATTATTACCGTATTTTGGTTAAGTCAAAAAAAAAAATAATAATACAATAAAATAGAATAGTCGAATAACAATTAAAAAAAAAACCAAATAATATTAATAATAATACAATGTCAAAGCTTAAATATAATGCATGCAATGACAATAATTGACAATTCACACATTGTGGATAATAATAATTTGTTAGACAACAAATGTTCTATATTTAAGATAATATAACATTAATAAAGGTATTGTAACCATCGGCTCGCTACCCTACTGAATTAGTTAAATACTGTAATAATAGTTGTTTTGTAAATTAAATCACTAAATATTATAAAACAAAGTCCTCTGCCGCGTTTGTCTGTCTGTCTGTCTGTTCATGATAAACTCAAAAACTATTGAACGGATTTTCATACGGTTTGGATAGGAAGGTTTAGGTATATAATTTGTTAAGGAAATATATAAATTGGTTGAAATATGATGATGATTGAAGATGTCTCTGCTACCCGTGCGAAGCCGGGGCGGGTTGCTAGTACATTATAAACAAGTCGAACGTTCTTATAAACAATACTATAAAAGAACAGCCCAAAAAGCTCAACTCAACGCAATTTTCGCAAAACGGAGTTTTTTCGATAAGCAATCAACCCTATGTGTACGGTTTGATGGGAATAGAGGCTCGATCCTCTTATTATTGGCTCAATAATAATCGGAGACTTACTGCAATCAATCAACTGGAGATTATAATAGACATACCTATCCTTCAGTGAGTAGTAGGGAAGTAGCTATGGTTAAAATAGATTATTGAACAAAGCTCAAGCAATTAAGAGTCACTAAAGATGTATTTTTATTTTTTTATATTTTGTAATCATCGAACCAAATACTAGTTTAGAAGATTATGACGTCAGACGTTATTTTTTTTTCTACAACAAACAGTATTTATAAACACTCGCAATGCCAGTAGCGATAATCAGATGAACTTCGGGCGGCCTACTCACCAGCAAAAAAGCATAAAATTATAAAAATACTCGACTCAAAAATCCCTTCCACGGTTAGAAAGAACTTCTTTGATGATCTTCGAACGGCTTAACAGATTTTCTTATTTCTCATTCTTGATCAAGTTATCTTTCAAACAAAAAACTGAATCAAAGTCTGTCCTTCCGTTAAGAAGCTATGATGCCACAGACAGATACACTCACTAAACTTATTACACCCCTCCTCAAGTAGTGAGTATGTGTGACTGCAATGTGGAAGGCGGCCAAACCTGTACTGCTAGGTGGCGCGTGGTGTGACTTTATTCATTAAAAACGATTTTTGATTTGTTTATTTTTCACATAATTTATTTAGTTCGCATATTATGGATTAGATATTTCACTTGATCATAAGGAAATGGTCTTTCGTAGTCCATTTAGATGTAAAAATAAAGGAATTTACTTGTTTCCAAAAAAAAACTTCAGTGTAAAAGCACATTTAATTTATAAAAGCATGCTTTAATAAAAATCGTGCTACAAAAAATTCAAGACTGTGTTCTGAACGCTTCAAACCTGAAGATTTCAAAACAATAAATTTTCGTTCTACGAAACATTCAACTCTGTTGGCGAATCATAATAGGTATTTAACTCTGGATTTAATTGAAAATTATCCTTTCAGTCGTAAAATATAAACCTGTGTATACAGAAAAGCAATTTAAAATGTTTAAATATATAAAGCTGTTGATATTTTAAGCAAAATACCATCGAGGGTTGACAATGTAGATAGTTAACCTATCTACAAGGTCATTTTTCTTTAATGGATGCCCACGATGTCGTAAGAGTGCTTTTAGTTGTGAGACAGTTAAATGTTCGTATTTTCAGTTCGAAATGTCCATTCTTAATTATGATAAATAGTATTATATTTGTGATTTTAAGTCCCAAATGAAATCTCGACTAGTAGCACCATCTATTCCGAGCTTTGCGCAGCCTTTTCGATTCATGTCCTACGCCCCACAAACAGCTTTTGCGCCCGCGGTTTCGCTCGCGTTAATGCATGAAGATTTATGCCGCGTTCCTAAATCAAGAAACGATTCGTTTTGCTTTTTACCGTCGAAATTTTTACCGTCCATAAGCAAAACGAATCGTTTCTTGAATATAGGAACGCGGCATTAGTCAATCAACGAGAAGAGTATTTTTTTCTGGATGAATATACCGTAGATCTTTTACGGTACCCTTGACAACGTGTAGGTATGTAAAATTTCATGTCGACCGGTTGAGTAGTTAGGGCGTAAAGGCGTTACAACCAAACAAACTCACATTCGCATTTATAATAATAATTAGGACTGATATTACAACTCAAAACCTTAGCCAGTAAAAACCATTTGATAACAAATATTGTTTCTCGGACCAGTATTTCTTGCAATTTATACGTTGAAACACAAACTTTCAAACGTATTTATAATATTAATAAATATGATAATCTGGCAATGCCGTAACTTTAAAGTTTGCTTATAACCCAACTCACATAGATTACCATACAAACACGGTTGGACTACTAATTGGTCTTGTCAACGGAATGAAGACTGTTGGCTGCAGCGGCACAGTTCCATAACAATAAACTTGACTCAATAGGTTTTTAATTCACTGTTTCATACGAATTCACCCACAACTTAACGTAACAATGTTATTGATCTTCTTTATAATGTGAGCGCCATTTTACTTGGTAAAGTGATCTATAAATGTAATTGCATACCTATTCCTCTTTCAAAAACGCTTATCTGCGAAGCGACCTCATCACTTGGCGTGTCTAAAATGTAATTTATTTCATTTTAGCCAGCATTTTTGTTGGTGGCTACTTTCTAACCAAATCAAAAATATGCAACAACTAGCAGCGCCCCACGGTTTCACCCGCGTAAGTCCCGATCCCGTGGGAATATCGGGATAAAAAGTCAAGCATATGCGTTAATCCAGGTCTCCAGCTATCTACATACCAAGTTTCATCGCAATCGGTTCAGTGATTTTTGCGTGTAGAGTAACAAACGTCCATCCATCCACTCACCCATCCACCCATCCATCCATCCATCTAAACTTTCACATGTATAATATTAGTGGGATATTTGTGAAAATACAACCACATCAATTCGGAAACTGTGATACACAAGAAATAGTTGTTTTTGAAGGAAACTCACAAATACTTGAGATAAATGTATTCTGGATGTCCATTAGAATATACATATTATACAAACCACCTACGTAACGATCTTATGAAATACTCATTACCTACCATTGTCTCAAGAAAAAAAAATCGAGGAACTTCAATGTAAATTTTTTAACATATAATTATTTATAATAATTATTATTTATAATTTTAGTTATAATTCCTCTCAACTAAATGCCTTTTTTTTCTTTACTTCTATCTTACATCAAAACTACACGTTATTCTTTTATCTATTATCGATTTTGTCCATCCAAAGGTTGCCTGTAAGAGGTCGCTCTTAGCGAAAAGGCCGCCTATTGTACATATCCACTTAGTGTATTTTTTTAAGCAATACGTCGAAGGACGTGCAATAAAGATTATTCTATTCTATTATTTAACTTTTATCAAAGGTACAAACGTAAGTCGTTTTTTTTGCAGTTAAATCAACTTTTTCCCCAAAATTAGCGTCTTAATTTTCTTTATTTTTTTTTATAAATTTAAGAACGTGAGGCTAGTTTTTTTTTTCTTTGACAGAAAATGTAAGTACATTCGCATTTCGCATTCGCATTCTTTTTGATCTGATTTCAGATATTTTAGTTTTTTACGTTATTAGCCACTAAGACTACCTTTTAATTATTTAGTTTTTGTAGGCAACTTGTTCACCCCTAGTCGAGCTGGATGTAGACCGATTTTGGATCGGATTTTAAGGTATATCCCTTAACATTTTGTCAAACCCTGTTCCAAATTTCTAGATGGCCCAAAAGCTAACTTTATGATTTTCTGTCGTTTATTTCTCGTAAACTATTAAACTTACTGTTTTGATTATAATGTAATAAGCAAGATATACGGCGGATATAACATTTTAATAACTTTATCCGATCCTGAGTTAGAAGGGGTCTGAAAAAGGCTTGAAATGGTTCGTGTAAATAAAGCACTTCTAGGGGTGTGATAGTGTTCAGATAATTGTGAACAAGGGACAAGTATTCGCTGTACAGACGTGTTCGAGTGTTGAAAAATTCCCCGTGCGGGATTTTTCGCACAAATACAGGAATTCTGCAGGTCTCATTGACATGCAGGAAACTGCGGGACTGCAGTAATGCGGAATGCGCGAATGCATATTATTATAATGTTCCTTCTACTAAAATCGTGTGCGCCTTTTTCCTGTGGATTCCACTACGCCATCCACGGAAAGATGAAGAGGTTATGTCGGGATCACACTGATTAAAATCACACAGTTACCGAAATTAGATCTATTGCCGAGAGATTCAGCATATAGGTGACGTGGTAACTAAACCAGCAACCACCAATACATTTTGGCTACCATTTCCTCCCATCTCGTTCACTTGAAGGAGAGCAAGCCCTCCTCCAAACTCGACTTCTCTAATGATCTGGTGTCAGTAATTTTTTTACTAAAATCAGGGGGTAATCGGGGGTTGGCTTAAGAGTTTATCTTCAGTCCTGAATTATTTACTCAAGAATGTCAAGTGTAAACGTTGTACCAAGCAAACATTGACATTTGATTGTAAGCAAATCAGATGTTATCAGTACTCAAAATGTTAGTCTGTTATCAGACGGAGGCTACAGCCCATTAGCTGACATACTCCTCTATAAATACCTATTACGAGGAACAGTGTAAACTATTTATAGAAGAGGTAAATTTTACTACAAGCACACTTACTGGTTCTTTGTTGAAAAATTAATTCTGCATATATTATGGTCATAGGTTATGGAGACCGCCTGCTATTAGGAAAGCTATCGGTAAGGGGTTTAACCTATGGATGATTACAAAACAAGAGAGATTACTTGCGATTGCGATACTAGTATTCATTCTAACATATTAGGCGTCCGTCCTCATCACCGTAATCGCGTTATCGCCATTTATCGACAGCTCTTCAACAACATTGACACATTGTTTAAGGCTGGCTAAGTTTTAATTCCGATTTTAGTTTTTGAATCAGATTTAAACTCAGATTCAAACTCCGCGTCGTGTAATATGGGTCATGATACGCTATCAAATTATTCTATTCAATTTTCAAATGTAACCTTAGCGCTTTTGACATAACTGTCAGTTGTTTGACAGTTGGCGCGATTGACAGAATGCGCGCTGCAAATATCATTTAAAACAGATGCATCGGTTGGAACTATGTTTAAGGAATATTTTTTTTTAAATAATTATACCAATTCGAATTCAATATTCATAGTTAAGACAGGGCAACGGCTTTCGGGTCAGCTAGAAATATATAAAAATGAATTCCATTTTCCTTGGTCACGGCATCACCCGTGAACGGCTGGACCGATTACGCTTATTCCTTTTTTTTTGTGTTTTTTATTGTCAGGAGAAGATTCTTATGAAAGAAAAAATTAAGAAAGTTGCGCGGAATATTAGAAAATTTAATGAGGGACTTACGCGGGTGAAACCGCAGGGCGCAGCTAGTAAACAATATTTTTATCTAGGGATAGCAGAGGTTTTTTTATGAGAACCGTTTTAATGATAACAGATAACAGCTAATTTACAAAGTTGCACTCTCGTTAATTATCACAAATTATCATGCATTAGTGCTCTGTAGAGCTAAGATATCACATACATACGTTTAGTTTCACGAACAGTGAAATATTCGATGGTTCGTCGATTATTATCGATCGTGCTATTAATGTTAAAACACTACCTTAATAACCAAAATCTTATCATGTTGCACAATTTGATGAAATGGTAATTTTATTTTATGTTTCTTTTTATACAAAGCATAAATATGTAAGGACTTCGAAATATTTAATCGGATCAAAGGTCGCAAAATATCCGGCACCGAGAGAAATAGCCCGATATCGTTATAAGATGTTTCTTTATAAGGCAACACTCGACATTATTGGAAAGATGATTGCTAACGAGAAAACGGTATTCATTGCTATTGAAGCATGAATTTCACAAAGAAATGGAGTACATTTTATGGAGTATTACGCACACCTTTCGTATATTTTTCTGTAGATTATCTTTTTGGTTATATTTAATGTTCAAATAGGACCTAATAATAATAATAACTGGACACATCCCACACACTGCCGTCGGATCGCAAACTAGGCAAAATCTGTACTATGGTAACCAGACTGCTGATCAACATACTTATACATTTCTAAATACATACATATTATAGATAAATTACACCCAGACACAACAAATAATCGTGCTCATTTTTTTTTTTGTTTTTTTAAAAAGACAACGCCGCATTAGGATTACTCCTGTGTCGCGGGGGACTTTACAAACATAGAAACAACTGACACAAAGAACACCCAGACTCAGGTGGGAATCGAACCCACGACCTATAAGCATAGCGGTCAGGGTCACTAACCACTAGACCAACAGGCCTGTCAAGTATTTGTCCTGCGTGGGAATCGAACCCACGACCTCTAGCCCAGCAGTCAGGATCACAAACCATTAGACCAACAGGCCAGTCAACCTGGTCTTGGTCTAATATAATAGTCTATTTCATGGGACTGCCCATGGTAATCTTACTAGTATTAACCTACATAATATGTATAACATTACACGGGCCGTATGCCATGCTTGTTTGCCACCGACGGTGTAAAAAAAAGGTTATATATTTTACTTTTTATAACAACTACCACTTTACTATATCAAGCGGGTAAATAACATGACACAGCCTAAAATATTTATCAATTGGTTGTAGGTTGAAGCAATAAAGTTATTAACCGATTTTAAAATCCGAGATCTCTAATTATCTGTGCTGTACGCATTTTTTAAATCAATGCTTGAAAGAGTCTGCTATAAAATGAATCATAGTACAGAGCTATAAACTTTCCTATTAAAATATCTTATAGTACTCTGTCCTTTATTGCATAATCCAACCAATAAATATACAGTAATACTATCGGACCCGACAGACGTTGTCCTGCCGGAAGCTAAAATATATTATATTATATCACACACAAAACATTTCATTAAAATCTGTCCAGCCGTTTATGAGTTCAGTGACATACACACGCACAGAAGAAATATATATATAAAGATTAGGGAAAAATATTAAAACTTAGTGACGTTTAATATATTTTAAATGAAATTATCATATAAGTTATGTTATTAATACTTGGTATAAGACAAGTATACTAAGACTGACCCGACATAACCAATTTCATCGATCGATTCAATCACCAGTCACGCACCTCTGAGCTTTCAAAGCTAATAAGCGAATTCTCTCGAAGTCTCGCAACGTAATCTCGCACATCGTCTTCTGTGAATTGTGATTCAATCCGCTTGGCCTGTTTGGCCTTCTCATAATAGAAGGTACGTGCCCAGGAGTGCGATACTATCCCTAAAAGACTGAACTGAAATCTTAAGATTATTGATTAGTTCGGTTATTAATAACTGCTTCTCTCATTCCCAGCGTAATAACACATGTTTTATTCGAACCAATGAAAAGCACATGTCGATTAACATATGTCAGAGTGTCAGACACGCCATATGAAGAATGGGGTGTGTTAAAAGAACAATTAAGTATCCTCGTTACATGTGTTGTGTGAGGTCAGTTACCGCACGAGTTACTGCGCACGTGTGAACCAGACTTTATTGAATGATTACTGCAATTATTGGCAATTGTGTATAACCTTACGGGTCATTCACTGTCTTCAACAAATTATTTAATCTTTGAATACGGTATGGAACTTCTTATTCGGCCAAAGTGGAGCTTTGATAACTTTTTATTTAAAATGTAGGATAATTTCTATAAAAGAGTATAAAATAAAATAATAGTTTTGACTTAATTCTTTTTAGAAATAATAGGAGTTTTTTTAATGAGGAAGAAGTCTACACATTCTGAAACATAAACTTAGCTATCCCATGCTATGGTTTCTTCAAAGGTGTAACTGTAACTGTTTTGCCGGTTCTTATCAAGAAATGCGAAATAATATAATCGTTTCTTGATTATAGGAACCGGGCATTAGAAACTTGTAGTACAAAGTAGTAACTTTGTACCACAAGTTTCTAAAACCGCAAAAAAGGGGTTTTTACAAAAACTGTGTAAAAAGGGGTTTTCGCGGTAATTAACACGTATTTGAGGCACGGATTTTTTAAATATCCGTAAATATTCTCTGCATATATTCTTCTCCATAGACTACTAACGGGACCGCTTTATATACATTACACATATACACTTTGGTTGACTACATTTTGATATACATTCTTCATTATACCCGTAGGCAATGTTAGAACCAACCAATTATGTTGGTGCACAACTACTGTAATATATCGCCGTGGCGCTAACTGTACCAAAAGGAACATAAACTCCCAAGTTTATCGGTCAACAAAGAAGGACGCGGCTGCAGATAGCCGATATTTATCGCTCGCTAACAAAACATTCGGTGTTCCGTTCACGAGTTATCGCCGACGCTCACCTACTTAGTAGATAGTGGCGCTGCCTGGTGGGGACTGATTTACGGAACTTACGGACGGTCCTTCGACCGTGCCCACCGCGAGGTTACACGCCAAGGTTTTTACAACAATTTAAAAATAGAATTTTTTATTTTTCATAACCTTTTTGTGTTTCGAAGACATAAAACGAGCAGTGAATTTATAGTTTAGCAACACTGATTTGAAATATTTAAGTAATAGTCGGATAGAATTAGCAAAAAATCGTTCAAAAATGGGAGAAATTGAGATAGCTGGTTTTTTATTTTTATTTGTTAGATGAAAACGTCACGATTAACATATTTCATTTCAAGGTATATACACAGTTTTCAAATATTAATTAGAACCCGAGTTATGAATTTTTGACAAAACGAACCGCGTTTTTTGAAAAAAACGCGGTTTTATGCAATTTGCAAAAAAACAACTAATCCGATCGGGGCTGTTGAAGTCTCATTTTGTTCGTCTTTTAATGCACAAGTTTTATGTCCAAACAACTTTTCACGCAAGATGCAAAGTTTACTCGTAAATCGAAAAAAAAAACGATTTTACGATTTTTGTCAATTTTTTTGACGGTGACACCACGGATGAATATGCCGTAAAATGAAATATTATTATGTTAATCGTGACGTTTTTATGTAACTAATAAAAAAAACCGGTTAACTCAATTAAAGTTGCGAATATGCTAATTCTATCCGACTATAAGCAGTACGTTCAATGTAGTTCCATTAATGAATACTCCTTATCTTGATTTGACCAAAAAATATTCTGATTAATATTCAGCTTAGAAACCAGTACGTCAGTAGGTAGTAGTAACATGTATGAATATTATTGCATCTCTAATCTTTTCATTTTGCACATATTTAATGCAAACAAGCTAGACTAAGCTTAACAGCACGGTCTACATAAAATAGTGCTGAGTAACACGCGATACAAGTATAAGATGGGTAGATAGGCACTAATTGATCGAAAAAGATTAAAGGGTTAAAAGTCGTTAACAAAAACATTTAATTAAGACGAAAGCTATTTAATTTATAAAATTAACTTATACACCTGCTTTTAACGTCAAACTACTAACCAAAATAAGTATAAAATATCTTTTGGTAGCAATGATTGTTTTATTAAAAATAGCGCCATCTATGTCTTACCATTTGTAACTACGTACTGCGTATCTGTTACACACTTGTGTTCGTATGACGCATTGTAGTGTGCGTAAAGAGTGCACATTCAATAGTCATCCGTATTTACGACAGCTTAACTGTCAGCCTCCATAGCTCAGGGGTTAGAGCACTGGTCTTGTAAACCAGGGGTCGAGAGTTCAAATCTCTCTGGGGGCAGTAAGATAAATTCTCTTTTTGTGTTTTTTTTATTCTTTTTACACATTTTATTATAATTTTTAGACATATATATTCAACTTATTAATCTAAAACTAATCTTCAAAGACACGTTTTCTTGACTTTAAATTTTGTCGTCGTAAAATGTTCGACATCTAGATAAGCTATTAATTGTGTAATCAGTTATGGAGAAAATTGAAATATAAATACATTTAAAATCATTATTTATAATAGTTTATTCATATTTTAATTACAATAATAGTTACCAGGATACCTATCAAGAATTTATTTGTTTAGTTATAAATGATTTTATTACAACCTTAATGAAAATTTTCACAGTACACAAATATTTACCGATTTTACTAAAGAAACCAGAGATTCCAATTGACTAGAATTGATTACAACAAATCTTACGTGAGAGTGAGTCCGACTCAATACTAACACAAGGCTTTATGTAAATTTCAGCGGACTGGGCATCAGAGCTGGTATCGCGTGCGGAAATCTTGCGGTTGATCTACCAGGGCCGGTTCCTGCATAGCTCCGTGACACTAGGCGCTCTCGGCCTACCCATGGGCCGCACCACGGTGATGCATCTCGTGCCGCGCGAACATCTGCCCGAGCCCAACTCACATGGTATGTCCACACACATACGCGCTATATGTAGTAATTGATATTTCTACCTAATATATTTCGCTTGTTGTGTCATTTATGTACGTGAATGGGTCTAAAAGTACCACCAACACTCCCACAGATGCTTCCTTTAACAAACTAAATGTATTAAAACCTGACTTTCTTCATTTCTAATCCTTTATTTTAATTTTATAAAAATAAGTCCATACTAAATAGATATACTTTCAATAGAAATAATTTTATATAACTAACCAAGATTTACTTTCCAGAAGTACGATGGAGTTAACATTACCTACCCCTTCTCTGATCCCTTCTCCCTTCCTATTAACCCCGTAAGTCCTTACCTTGTTTAACTTTACTAACTGACTAATGTTTTTAGTCCATTTTAGTTAATAGTTCCTTAGTTAGCTTGTAAACGAAGAAACGTTTCAAATGTTTTTCGTTTCTGTTTTGCAGATCAAAGGCAAAAAAGTAAAGGTGGCTCAAGCAGTTGTTGTTCACCGTCTTGCTGCATATTGTAATGGCTCCGCGTGCGAAGGTAACGCACATACACGCGCGGCAGTGGGAGCGAGTGAGACAGGTGACACCGTGCCGGGAGACGGACTCCAATGTGTTCAGTGTAGAAGCCAGGATACCAAGTCGCCCAGAACAAAAACTTGTGATGTTTTTAAATGAAGTCTTACAAATTAAATGTTTGCGTAGCTCACTCCATATATTTTATTGTCAATTTGAGTAGTTATTAATAACAAAGGAATACAATCATGCACGAATTATAAAAAAATATAAAAGATGTAAAAACGTACATGAAGCTTCTTCTAAAAACGTCGCAAGGTACAACCATTGCTGTTTCATTTCGTCAAAATTATGAATAGCTTTATGAAACGATTCTGTATATCTCACCGCGTAAGTTATAGCTCGTTTTTTAGATATCGTGTTGCTGATAATACGTTAACGTTAGATATTTGGGATAAGGTGTCGTCAGTATAATAAGCCTATGATTTCAGTTCCTGGACTTTATAGATTTGGCTCCACATTCAAATAACTATATCCCGGCAAAACTCGTTCATTTACAAATATTTAGTATTATTATTTAGGCCATCATTATTATAAATTTATTGAGATATTTATAAAAAAAATAATGACAAATTATTTAGTGAAACAAACGAAATGTATAAATTACCTTACTTTGCATTGTAAATAGTATAATTGTAATAAGGGACGTTTTCATTATTACTGTTTCTGATAAGTTCTTGCAATATATTTGTTTTTTTTTAATCCTAAATTATGCTATTTACTGCGCTAGATGTAGGTATTATGGGAGCATCGTCATAGCTCATACATACTGTTTACTCGAACTAAACGCTATGTATACTTGCACGACGCGGCGACTGCAGAACTCGAGAATGTTAAATTTTAGTATTAAAGCACTAGAATAAATTTGAAATATTAAAATGTCTCGCTTATGAAGTCTACATGCCTGCATTATACTTACATGTTATAGAAGAGGCACCTTTGACATTATAGCAGGCTCTCCTCTATCCGTTACTGTGCACTCATTTTGTAAATATCAATAGAACTTTATCTTCACATACCAGATACACTATATTATATTTTTATTTGGCATTTTATTTAGTTTTAAATCATAATCTTTATTGTAAAATTGGCTTAAGGATTGAGTTGTCATTGAATACTTTATTTTCTTTTTTGTTATAAGCTTAAAATATATAAATAAAGTCGTGTTCATTTGACTCACCATCTGTAGCGAGCTCGTAACGTTTTATGATAGTACAAATAAAATTTACTCGGTCTGACACATTTGAAGGAAAGTACTCAGTGATAACATTAAACTCATTAGACAATTACAGTATTAGAGAGAAACTTAAATACACTGACAGAACTGAATGTCGAAAATGTTGCTTCATTTATTCCGAACACGGAGTGCAAACGGAGAAGAGAATCTTATTGTGTATGCACTGTCATTACAAAGTCTCGGTGAGAGTCAACAAGAAATTTCAATCCCTTATACTCCTTTTTGATTCCACCAGCAGTTTTCAGGAAAAATAAAACCTCCTCTACACGAAGAATCAGCCTAATATCGCATTTTTCGTCCGGACATAAAATCCGCTATCCATTAATGTGCATACGTGCTTACATGGGCCATTATTCAATAAGCATTGATGTTTTTAGAAAATGATGACGTCATCGTAGAGATGTATTGCAACTGTAATCATCTCACAGTGGTTGGAGGAGGTTATGCCTTTGAGCAGTAAAACTTGTTTCTTATTTTTATAATAGAGATGTACAGGCCATGTACTTCACCTGATATCACTATACTGGTATGAATTCAACTGACTTAAAATAAAGGATATTGCTTACTAACATACTCTAGGGCTACTGGGCATTGTCAAGCATGGGTTCCAAGGAAATAATTTAAAATCTCTTCAAAGTTTAAACTCTGTGGTTCCAATGACGTGGTCTAAAAAGAATTAAAGACGACTGAAATAGTTCTTGCCAAACAGTGACGGATAAATTCCCCTGGAATGAATGCAGCAATATTCGTTTGTCTAGGTAGTAACGATGCCAGTATGAATGATTTTATTTTGGTTACTCTGTTTAGTTAATGTATGTATGTATTTTGTTAAGTTGTATAAAATAGCTAGTTTTTAAATAAAATAAATACAATTTTAATTTGCACGTTTAATTTTATTTCGCTTTTTCCTCGTGTACATAGATGGCGCTGTTAATAATTTCGTTGAAGCACTTTTTAGTTTAAAAATAAATGAGAATCTTGACGCTTACCTGATGACTGGATATTTTAACGCCATTCAATTATAATTAAGTCTCGTTCGGTCGATAAAAATTACCGTGTAGGTGATATAAAGCGCGAGACTCGCAAATTATAATTGTTCGTACCGATTTTGCAAAAAGAAATAACTACTGAGTTTTATATTGGTCTTATATATTGATTTACAATTAGTAATGGGTTATTTGTAGAGAACTAGTTTTTTAAAATTATTTTTATTTTCTGCTCATCACAGGCTTGCTTCCCATGGTTTTTCAATTAGTTACACATTAGCCCCAAACGCGATCTGGCATACTTCATCCTTTTCCAATACTCAGCCTACGTCAGCTTTGCAGAGTCTACCGGTTGCAAAACGCTCATTTCTCAGAATATCTTCACACAGTTTTCTTTTTTCCATTGTTTGGTACAGACGGGCAAAGAATCCTGAAAACTTTGTATGTAACTAAATTGGGACCGGGAATCGTAGTCATTTTTCAAATACAACTTGTTTAAGTCATTGTGTTCAGTTTATCAAAGGTTTGTTAATATCTTGAGTATATTATAAGGCTCTAGAATTGCAAGCGTTCATTGGCGGTACGGTACGGTACGGTAACCGCTTACCATCAGACGGGCCACATGCATAAGTTCTGACGCACGTGACTACTAAAAACATGATAGGCACTTGTGAGTGTGAAGATTCGTTTGCAGCTTAGCAATTAGTTTTGGAGATCTCGGTACCCACATACAGCATCCTTCAGTGCAATTGATGCAACGACGTTTCCTGGTTTTTCTTTTTGATTTCTGCTCGGAATTGGAGCTACCCGATAGGGGCAGCACTTTCACTCTACCAAAAATACATTTAGGTACTAACGTGTATTGTACTAGCAACCCGCCCCGGCTTCGCACGGGTACAAATTATATACCTAAACCTTCCTCATGAATCACTCTATCTATTAGTAAAAACCGCATGAAAATCCGTTCAGTAGTTTTTCAGTTTATCGCGAACAGACAGACAGACAGACGCGGGGGACTTTGTTTTATAATATGTAGTGATTATTGCTGGATAACTTTAATAGATATTGCTGAACGCTGGATTACTATTAAGTACCTAGAGCTCCAGGGAAGGATATAAGTGAAACTAGTTGTTAATGTTTGTAGGTTTGTCTTCCAACATAGTAGTGTTCATAGTTATATACTTTACGCGGAACCCTAATTCTTTTTCCAAAATAAAAGTAGCCTAAGTTTCTCCTTATAACACCTATCTATCAGTGAAAGTCCCATGGAAATAGGTCCACCCGTTCCAGAGATTAGCCGGCACAAACGGACGGAGAGGCAGACAAAAAAAACTGATTTTTAGGTATAGGTATTGTGCAAATAACTGTATGAGCTTAAAAAAACTATTATTTTGACATTGCAAACAGACATTTCAATTTTATTTATTTGTATTGATAAAAAATTGATATTATTGATTTTTACGGAGGGTTCTATAATACTATAATGTCAAGGTTTTTCATATTAACAACGTAACACATTATGTACAAATGTTTTTCAAGTTAACTAAATTCTTATTTGAAGCTAGCTATTATGTATTTTTCTTTGTGTTTCTTGTTCTAGCAATTCATTCTTTCTTCAAAATCATAAGGATGTTCACAAATTTTGCTGACTTGATTAAAAAATGTGTAGCATTGATATTATTGTGATAAAAACAAAAAAGATTTAAGTATGTCCATGTGTAGCGAAAACAATCGTCTATTTGTCGAAACCTGAAACCTTTTTGCACATTTTGGTACATTTTAAGATAAAGCCTGTTTGTTATAGATAGATTGCATATTTATGGAGTCATAGCTGTCGCCCGCGGCTTCGATCACGTTACTGTAGATTTGGTCAATCAATTCACTAACCCTCGGGAAGACTAGGTACCTTTTTCGGGATGAAAGACACATATATCGTTTTTCTGTATCCCTGAAAATGTATTCAAAATTTCATGATGATCGGTTTTGTAGTTTAGGCGTTGAAAGCGTAGCTAACAAACAAACTGTTGACTAGCCTGTTGGTCTAGCAGTTAGTGATCCTGGCTGCTAAGCCAAAGGTCGTAGGTTCGATTTAGACCCAGGACACATAATTGCTTAGCAAAGCACGATAATTTGTTCTGTGTCTGGGTGTAATTTATCTATAATATGTATGTGTTTAGAAATATATAAGTATGTTTATCAGCAGTTTGGTTATCATAGTACAGGCTCTGCTTAGTTTGGGATCAGATGGCCGTGTGTGAGGTGTGTGGAGTTATTATTTATTAATTTTAAACTCACTTTCGCATCACTACATATTATAAAACAAAGTCGCCCGCGTCTGTCTGTCTAAACGCAATAAACCTAATAACTACGGAGAGGATTACGGTTTTCACCAACAGACGGAGTAATTCATGAGGAAGGTTTAAGTGTACGACTCAATAAGGTTTTGTGTAAAATGGGTGAAATATGACGATGATTGTTAAAGGTGTCGGCAAAATCAATAGGTATATGTTCTGCTACCTGTGCGAAGCCGGGGCGGGTTGCTAGTTTATATTTATTTTCTTTACTAATTTAACATTTTCAATTTTTGATTTCTTTCAACAAAATCAGTTACGATGCATTTTCTAATGAAATCAGCAACATACCTACATAATTCATGCACCGCGAGATACTTTTATAAGTTAAATATTAATCTATTAATAATTAAGTAAAAAAAATAAAAGGCTTTTGTAAACATCTCCAGTATGTATAGTCGGGTAAAGTAGGTCGATTCGTTCGGAGTAAGGTGATATCTTAGCATTTAGGTCGATGTCTTCACCGTATTTTTAATATTTCCATTGAATAGTTCTTAAAATAATCTGACAGCAAGATACATAGATAATTGGATGTTTTCGTACCACAGCCTCGATTTCAGTAAAAATAATAATTATTATAGAAGATATTATTTACCACTATTAAATGCGCACAAAATTTTATACGGCAATGCCTTGTTACTCGCTTTGTTAACATACATAACAACATTTAGTGTTGTTCAGTATCTTAATTAAAGCATTAAGTCTTCTCTGGAGTTTATATCGAGCGTAATTAGGCCGTTTCCAAAAGTCGTTGTTTCGGAGGTCTTTAGAATGCCCTTAGAATCAACTAAACTTGTTCATGCTATTCCTTCACAAATTGATGTGGCGCCATCTACCGAAGATAAACCTCTATGGGTACATAGAGCGTCTTATTTTAGCTGGGGCTAATGGGGCCATTCATTCAACGATTCAGGGAAATTAAGGAAGGAACCATTAGACCCTTCTTAGGAAATTTTCTTCCTAAGAAGGAACTATTAGATCCTTGAAGAAAAATGGCTTGGCCTACTCTACTTATACACATTATTTTTCAATAAACATTTTCCCTAGTGGGTAAGCTAAGAAAACACTGTATTAACAACACCACAACATTAACCGTTAGAAAATTTGCAAGGTAATATCACCTTTTGTGTAATTGGATCACACCCTTTCGTTAACAGGTTAGAAACTAATTCCAACAAACAAGTCGCTTACGCCAGGCTCCCATGAGATAAGGCCACGTTCAGGCCGAGTTCAACGCCCGAGCAACGCTCGCCAAATGCACTATACAAAAATCCAACACGCGTTTGAAGCGCCAACGCCCGTCATTAAAACACAATCTAAGCCTATGCCACTTCTTAGAGACAAAACAAAAAAGTAATGTCAGTTTACAGATATACGACAGAAAATTTTTAATTCAATTTAAAAAAAATTGGTACATAAATATTTTCGATAGATAAAAGTCGGTAGTAGCTTGGATATGTGTATGTATATATGTGTGTTCCGAATAATCGGGTTGTGGTATGAACAATGTGTAAATATTAAATCAACTTTTTAATTTAGACAAATTTAGTAAGTGTAATACTTAATTAGCTTGAAGTGGATATCTTCACAACCGTTGTGTGGGAACTGACAAAGATTTATTATATAACATGGTACTACTATTATAACTACACAGCACCACGTCTACGTTCAAGAGGTCTATTAAAAAAACAGCAGCGATCTGATCAAAAAGGTATTCCTAGTCATATACGCAAAAAATAAAACTTCCATCACCGCATGATTCAATGATTGAGATCACTTCACATCCTGCTAACAAAAAGTAATTTGAATTTACATTTTTGAAGTGAAAACTTCCTTACGTACGTTTGTGCACTTTTGCTATAGGGAAAAAGCACTGAACTCGTGACCGTCACGCTAATAATACATATATAGGTCCACTAGAGGGCGCTATTCTAAACATTGAGTTCTGTCAGCTCCTTATTAATTAATGTCACCAACCTGCTAATGTGACGTTTTAAGTTCGTCGTTTCGTTTAAGTTTTCACTTAAGTCGGCAGTCCTATGACTACCTATTTGTTTTAAATATTGTAATGCCGTTACTCTCAGTATAAGTAAGTAGGCAGAAAATGTTTACCTTTTTATAGAAAACTGTAAATATAAAAAAAATAGATCCCACAGATTCCTGATATTAAAATGTTTGTTAACTGAAGCCAAAAAAGAGACACGCTGACTGAAAAATAAAAACCAATTGCTTCGTCTCATTTATCTCGGACATTTAAAATTCCGCTTGCTTCTCACCCTAACTACGAAAACGTGTCACAGATTCACAGTTCACTCTTAGAACAAACAAAATATCAAACGAATGCTTTAAACGATTTTAGTCGCGTCTCAGGCCTTTCCTGTTGAAAATGTAGTGTCTTTTGCAATTCCTCGTGCGTGTTTTTGCAGCCACATTCTACTAAAACTTCCGAAGGTGGAATTTTCATCAACACTGTATATGACTAACAATAACTTATTGAATTTGTTTCTAACGGAAATATCTGACATTATTTGTACTAGGCCTTTTAATGTTGTCTTCACTTCCAGGTATGCCTGTAATAATAGTATTTTTTGTGATTGCTGTATCTATAGGATAATAGGTATTAATAACAAATGTCAATCTACCCTAGATTGACATTTATTATTTATACTTTAAATTTTTAAAATAAATCTTTGCTCGTCACACAACGGAAGGTCTCTGCAATACATAAATATAAAATAAAAATATTAGGTGTCCCTGTATAACAGTTGTTTAACGTACGTACATAATCTATATACTTGTTAATATTAATTCATAATTATAACGATGTTGATTAATTGTCATTTCATTTCGAAATGTTCTACGGTTTGGTCCACTGAGAGAAATATTTCAACTTTAATAGTTTATATTTTGTGGTAAATTATGTTAATGAATATTCATAGGGCCATGAGGGAGATAGAAAATTTTTCAATAAATAGTTCTAATGCCTAAATGTTTAGAGATAAGTAATCTCTTCAGACCTCAAAATTTATTAATGAATAAATTTCATTAACTATCCAGAAAACCCGCTATCCTTGATCTTTACTTTATCTTTACTTGCCTAGGAGTCGCAACCAGGAAAAGAAAAGATGAATTCACCGAAATTCTTGAAACGAAAACATTTTGAAACAGTATAAATATAATATGATGCCATTTCACAGAATTTCGTTACTACTAATTAATTTACTATTTTTTAGATGCTGCCAAGTATACCATAAAGACCAAAGTTGGCAGGTTTTACCGGTTCAAATTTTAATTTGTTAATTTGCAGTATTAAAATGTCAACGAATCAGAAAGAGACGGACAAGGGTTTAATTTGGTTTAGCCAAAACTACGAAGAGTACGTGTGATATGTACTTAAAGAGTCGCGTCTAAGACATTGAAAACTAAAATCAACATGTATTATTAGTATATGGTATATGTAACAATGCATGCAAATATATTTGTATTTATAATTTGCTTAGAAGTAATTAAATTATTTTTAAGTTTTAATTGTTTTTAAATGTAAGTAAATTACGTCCCATTAGCAAAATTAAACAAACGTAAAAAACGTGTCGTGTTATTGTTGTCTTATGTAGTGTTAAAGGTGATTTATAAGGTTTTTAGTCCTGAATTATACTAATTTCGGTCCAATGATTTATTCCTAGAGGTAAATAAACGAACGCAAAAATATTTTTTCTAATCGAACTAGAACTTATTTTTCGCGTGTACAAACAAACTTATCAGCTCTATAATACACACCGCGCTATAATACACGCTAGTTTATTCCAATTGTATTATTAATTACTCGATTTAGTAATAACCTGTAAAATAGATAGAGGTATAGAAATAAATAAATAAATAAAATTTTAAAACTTCTGATCGATTAATTCCGCAATATCATAACGTACAAATAGTGATAATTTCGATTTTCTCAGTGGACCAACCAATATTAGGTATTTACTGAAGTTTTCATTGAACGCCGTGATCTGAGGGTAGTTGTAAATTCGCTTCAAAATTTAAAGCCATACGATTGTTTTTTTTTTTAATTATGTGTGACGACTGGTCGTGTTGTCAGTCGGAATATATTTTATAATTAATAATATAATCGATGGACACTAGGTTGTACATTGTTTGAACGACTATTGAGTTTCAATGGGGTCAAATAAAGTTTTAAGAACATAACTTCTTGCTTTTTATTCACATTCCTTAACTTCCTTTTCAACATTTTAAGCGTATTGTAATAAGACATTATTTCAGAAGGAGCCGACACTATGTTCTAATCGCACTGCACAACAACGTTTCCCTTTATTTTTGTGCGTGTGGCAACCCCCTCGGGCCGTCTCCCCACCGGGGTTTTCGGTGGGCGGTGTGTCGGTACCACACGGCACATGCCGTACTGCTAAAATACGAGGGATCCGGGAACAACTTTTATTAAGACATCCGGGGTAGTTTTAAGGAACGATTAAATAATAATGATGCAGATAATGTACTAAAAGCTAAAAAATAATTAGAAAACAAAATCGTGTGGTGTAAGGTAATCTGAGTAAATATATAATGTACGCTCCCAAATTTTATTTCTTAGCTATAGTACATTATCTGCATCATTACTGTTTCTTTACAATATTACCGTATAAATTAAATATTTTTTTTTACTTATCTTTTTTTCAAGTTTTTAGTTTTTATTTAGTTAGTTAATATATGGATTTTTTTCCATGGTATACTTCATTCTGCTAGCCAAGTCCTTTCATTTGATATCCATATTGAGGGGTTGTAAAAAAATACGTAACACGACATTGGTGGCGGCGGCCATCTTGGATTTACAATAATACTTAGTGTTTATTGTTGGTGTTATTGTTATCAGAACCAAAATTTTGACCAATCAGTCAACAGGGAGGCTAAAATTTCAATTCTTAGATTTGACCCACACAAGACAAGACAAAAAGCGCAAGCTAAATAAAATCGTTTTAAAACCTTGCCAAGTACTTTATTATACAACATTATTACATTATATTGTATGGTAGTGTACACTAATAAATCGACAACCACTTGTACAATAGGCCGCTTCCATTTATTTAAGAATAATGTAATAAATACAGCGCAGCAATTATACATCTAAATGTTTAACACTTAACATATAGCAATAACGTAATCTACGTTCGTTTACGTGTCTGGATACGTGAAGTACCACTTGAATATGAACAGGTTCCGGTCAAGTTCGAGCTCTGCCGTGCTGAGTTGCTTCAGTCTCTTCTCTACTCCTTGCAGCACAGCCTGTTCCGGTGGAGTCAGGGTTTCTTCCACCTGGGGACGTTATACAATTGGGTTTGTTAGAGCCATAGGTATGGTCGTAAAGAGGTTTTGAAGCAGATTTATTCGTGGGAGAGCCATACTTCGGCACGTATGGGCCGGCTCGACCGGAGTGATACCACGGCCTTACAGAAAAGCGGCAGTGAAGCAACGTTGCATTGCTTTTCGCCAAGTGAATGAGGTTACCGGAGGCCCTAAACCTTCCCTCTCCCCCTTCCCCTACTCTCACTTTAAAGGCCGGTAACGCACTTGTGACTCTCGAGTTGCAGGTGCCCATGGGCGGCGGTAGTCAGTTACCATCAGGTGACCCGTCTGCTCGTTTGCCCCCAATACCATAAAAAAAGATTGGACCTTCGAGAATCTATTCATATTTGACTCATTTGGAAGGGTAAACAAGAATGATTGTTTGTGTGACACGTACAATAGTAACAGTAGTCGCCTTACCCTTATGTCGAGTGTTGTAGGTTCGATACTTATACAGGAAAACTTGTGTGATCGTAAAAGCCACTCGTAAGTAACGTGAAATAAAGTGAAATAATTGTCCCAAGTTTGGGTGAACCTTGTAGCCGTTGTTCGAATGTTTCCAAAGTCGCGCCGCAGGAATGATTCCTAGTTCCTAGGTTTTTTGTAGTGAAAACAAAAATACTAGTAATCTTTACAAAAAAAAAAGCTATAAGAAAGTCTACATTTTCCTACTAACTAATATGATAAATGCGAATGTGGAAAAAAAACGGCCAAATGCGAGTCGGACTCGCGCACCGAGAGTTCCGTAAAATATTTTTATTATATGATGTAACTAAAAATATACGGTTTTCGCAATTTTTCCTTTATCTGTGCTATAACACGTTGCTTCGTATCAAATTTCAAGATTCTGGGTTCACGGGAAGTACCCTGTAGGTTTTGATTAACTTTCGAGTGTCGAAAATTTGCGGCATAAACGGCTGT
The DNA here is from genome assembly GCA_963859945.1 of Euplagia quadripunctaria. Taxonomy (NCBI): domain Eukaryota; kingdom Metazoa; phylum Arthropoda; class Insecta; order Lepidoptera; family Erebidae; genus Euplagia; species Euplagia quadripunctaria. The sequence goes on along the minus strand of OY982578.1, from coordinate 5,901,410 downwards.
ATCTTTTGATTGCGTTGGCTTAAAAGTTTGATTTTTTAACAGCTCCAAGGGACAGTAGACTTGAGTATTTGATATAAATTCCAGCTTGATACCTCCATGCGTTCCTGAGAAAAAGTTTCATGACAGACAGACAGACCCACGGACGGACGGACAACAAAGTGATCCTATAAGGGTTCCGTTTTTCCTTTCGAGGTACGGAACTCTAAAAAATACTTTTACGAATTAAATGCTAAACTGATCATCAGGAAATTTTATATAAACGTTGTGATGGGGTACAAAAAAAAGATATCGGGTACAGAAAACACACCTTAACTATTGTTACAGCAACCTAAATTGAGGGCGCGGTGCCATCTATTAACTAGTAGAGGAAATTATAGATTATTGGGATACTTAAATTGAACGCCATCTTTTGACGAATAACGGAACTTATAGTCTATTTATAGAATATCCTAGAAGATTCCAGAGCGATAGTGAGTTAGTTCGAGTTAAGCGATACTACGAGTTAACAAGTGAAAAGAATAACGAATAATACAAGTGGATATTAGTGAGAATGACTGTAACTGTGATGTAATATGCATAAACACAAGTAAAGCCGCGGGCAAAAGGTAAAAATGATGAGACAAAGCAAACACTAGGTTTGGTCTATTAGTCAGTAAAGTGTATGATGTACTGACGTCATCGATGTTCTCCTGCGGCTCCCCGCGCAGTCTCATGCCGTGCACGATGGTTCGCACGCGCTTCTGCTTGTCCACAAGTCGCGCGTGCAACGTGCGCTCGTGCAACGCGCGCCGCAACACGTTATGCAACGCGCGGTAACACATCTCCTGAGCTGTGTGCGCTACCTGCAACACACGTATATACTTCCACCGTAATTTATTTTTTAAAATACCACGTAACTTTGCCCACGTTTATGATCACTGTTCAACTTCGTGTGTGTCGTCAACAAAGTGTCGTAGCGTAAAAGCGTAACCTTCCTCAATAATTGGGTTACCAATTTTTTTTTTTTCAGATATTAAAGCGTTCAACCAAAAACCAACCTTCAACTTCATATTAGTAGGTATAAAATAGTTGTCAAGTTTAAAATGATAGACTTTACGTACCTCGTGTAATTTTATGTGATATAAGTAAATGGCTTTCGCCATCCCTCCGGCAGATGCCGCTTTTCGCATTGGCTGCAAAGACAAATATCAATTAATGTTCTTTTCTTTTTTTTTAAAAGAGAACTCCCGCATTAGGAATTTTTATTTTTATTTTTTTTGAAAGACAACTCCCGCATTAGGAATTACTCCTGTGTCGCGGGGGACTTTACAAACATAGAAACAACGGACACAAAGAACACCCAGACTAAGGTGGGAATCGAACCCACGACCTATAAGCATAGCGGTCAGGGTCACTAACCACTAGACCAACAGGCCAGTCGAATTACTCCTGTGTCGCGGGGACTTTACAAACATAAAAACAACGGACACAAAGAACACCCAGACTCTGGTGGGAATCGAACCCACCACCTATGGCATAGCAGTCAAGGTCACTAACTACTAGGCCAACAGGCCAGTCGTAATGTAACTCATAACTATAGCTATTATGTGTTTTAACTATTATAGCAAAGGTAAGAGCAACTTATAAAAGGCCATCCATAAATTACGTCCCACGTTAAGGAGGGGGAGGGGGTCAACAAAGTGTGACATTGTGTGACAAGGGGTGGAGGGGAGCTTCGTGACGTCACATGTCGAAATCTAATGTATTAAACACAAAACATTATCTGTAAACGAAAGAACGAAAGGCTAGACTCGTTAATACACTTTTATTAAGAAAAAGAATTTAGAACTGCTCTTTTCAGTTCTGGGTGTAAAATTAAAAATATGTGACGTCACACCAGGGAGGGGTCCTACAAATGTAACCATCTGTGACAAGGACGGGGGGGGGGGGGGTCAAAAACTTATGAAATTCCTAGGCGATAAGACGAAAAAGATAATCTCACCTGACAACTGATGAAGTGTTCCTCCAACAGTTTGTACGTGAGCTGTTTGCACTCTTTGTTCACCAGCATAGCATTCTTCTGTATGTCTTCTTCTTCTATGTACTTCTTCGTACGTATTAGTCTGAAAAGACCCATACACAATATTATAACTACTTTTTTCGAGAGACAAAAATTATAAGACACTAGCAACCCGCCCCGGCTTCGCACGGGTACAAATTATATACCTTAACCTTCCTCATGAATCACTCTGACTATTAGTGAAAACCGCACGAAAATCCGTTCAGTAGTTTTTCAGTTTATCGTGAACAGACAGACAGACGTGGCGGGGGACTTAGTTTTATAATATGTATTGATTTATGAGTTTAGTCGTGTAATTCTAAAATCATATTTTTTATCCATTGAAGTGCCCATTGTATATTTTATATTGAACCTGAATGGGAATATGGCGGATGCCAATGTTGAGGATGCCTATATTAAGTATTGTATACTTATGTGAAGCATTTCATGAGGAACTTTGATTATTACGATACCTATATGTAGGATGCCTATGCAAAGAATGCCTACGAAGAACCATATTTTGGGTTTTTTTTTATCTCAAAGGGAAATTTTTGAATTTTTGGGAGTAGGAGAGTCAGTCAGAATAAGTCAGTCGTGAAATTAGTTGCCATAAGTTTCTATGGAGAAGAACAGGCAAGAAACTCTAAGGACACTCTTTTTCGTCACGTTTTTGAAGTTATACTTCTTTTGGCGCGTTAGGGAAAAATGATGAGAGTAAATTTTTATGATGCGCGCGCACACCGTCACAAAAAACTGACACCCTGAAGTTAGCTAGTCAACATTTTAGTTTTTCAAAAAAAGTTACCAACTTCATGATATTTATTCAAGTGTTTCTGAACCTACAACACGTGTTTTGTATCAGTCCGAATAAAATATATATAAATATACATAAATATATATTTTTTCAAATAATATATCGTGGTGACTGATATTTATTAAGAATTTATTGATTTTCAATTGTGATTATAAGTGATAAAAATGGTTTTTACATATTACTTTGAGTACGTTTGTAGAATTTGAGGTTAGTTGACGGTATGTATTATTTATTTATTGTGATATTTAAATAAACTTTATTTAACTAGATAAACGTATAACTTCTTACGTGCGTACATAAGTACACACACAGGGTTTTCTATTTTAATTTTTTGATTACATCCTAACTAATAATATTACAAATGCGAAAGTGAGCTTGTTTGCTACACTTTTACGCTTTAACTAACTCATGAAATTCAAGTCGTTAGGGGTACAAATAAGGACGTAGGGTAAGTAATTTTCATCGTGGTAAAAATTACTGTTCGAGGAATAGAAAAAAGAAATTGAACGAGAGCGAAGCCTTGGGTTTGCTCAAATTTGTGGAAAGAAAATTCTTGGATATTACACCACGACAACGCGTCATCGCACAAGGCCATCATTGTGAACAAATTTTTGACCAAAAACCGGTATTCATCGGATATGGCCCCGGCCGACTTTTTTTCTTTTTAAAACTCAAATTACCACTTCGAGGTACCCGTTTTCAGTCGATAGAAGATATCAAATAGAATCCGCGGCGAGAACTGAAGTCGATTCTGGAATATGCATTTGAAAAATGTTTCGATAACTGGATTATTCGTTGGCGTAAATGTATTATTTTTGAAGGGGCCAACTTTGAAGGCGATACAATAAATTTGGAAGAATAGTTAGATTTCGTGTTTTATTCTTTTCCCGGTACTTTCTCGACAGAGTAGTAGACTTAATGGAATTTTCTCAGGCGTAACTTAATTTTAGTCCACGTACCGGAATATCCTGGCGGCCTTGGAGCCGAGGCGCTCGGTGACGAGGTGGTCGAGCGCGGCGTGCGCCAGCTGCAGCGCGGCGTGGCGCGCGCGCACAGCGACCTGTCCGCCCGACGCGTCGCCGCACGAGCGCACGAACCCTCCGCCGCTCTCCTCTGACCGCCGCATACACACATCACAGCGGTTAGTGATCCTGACTGCCGACCCAGAGGTCGT